>CM072518.1:67082653-67105153 GCA_036898135.1 Oncomelania hupensis | reverse complement strand
AACCAAGAAACATAAAATTCGCATGCACATGGACTCTAATTAACAATACAGAAAATGTTCAAATAAATTCATTGCGTCTTACCTCATTTTCCTCTCTTTTCCACTCTCCTTTCCTCCTTTGGAAAACCACTAACTCTTACCCTAAAAATCAATCCTAACTCACTGACTAACTGACTTTCAAACCAACTTCTGCGTCCGAATAATAAAATCACCAATTAACCAACGGCTGAGCTAAAGCAACCAAGCCTTGCACTAAACATTCTGTCCTAACCACACTAACTTTGACCATTATACACAGAAGAGAAGAAGGAACCTGTAGTCTCTCTATACACTAAACTAGAGAAAAAGAAGACCTTGCATAAAGAGAGCCAAGCCTCGTTCTATACATTCTATAGCTAAAGATTGTGCGCACTATAAGTTTGGCCCTGGTTTCTGATACATTATGAACTGACCACCCTAAGCACTACAACCTAGACAAGATGGAACCTCGTAGAACAGAGTTGTCCCAAGTCTGGCAGAAGCAGGAGATAAGAGATAAGAGAGGCCTGCAGACTTCTTTGTTCAATCCTTTATACTGTTACCCGGCAGAAGTCCACCTTTCTACATAAGGCCATGCCTTCGTTACTACGTCACCGCCACGTGACTGACCCCACCCAAATCCCTGGATCTGACCTATCCTAAGCTGGGAACTGTCCGTGCTCTTACACACAAAGGATGCATGCACATGTGTATGCCCCATACTTTGACCATGCAAACTATAAACTTTCCCGGCCAGTAATTGCTGACCAGGCGAATGTGTATCGCACGTGCCAACGTACTACTAACACTTCTACATCTGACTCACTACTATATCCAAGCCGAGCTTAAACAATCTTTAATCATCCCTTACCATTATCTTACTCCCCTGTACAACTTTCCCTCAAAGGTTATAATAAACCCAACACCTAAATACAATCTAAAAGACAAAACCAGAAGTTGACAATACAATTTCTTTATTTCATTCACACATTCACACTCAAAATTAACTCCCTTTTCCCCCTTCCCAAACCTTCCAACCCTTACCAACCCTCAACCCCACTAATATAACCCAGAACTATACATAAAACAATTAATCACTCAAAATAATAATGATAATCTAAATCAAAATTGAAAATACATAGTTGTGTACAAAATATACAAAAGATTTATAACAACTCTGTTTGGTTCAGCTTGTTATGAATAAGGCAATGAATGCAAGTAATTGAAATTATTCTTTATACATTTAACCTTGTCCCACAATTATTATAATTATTTGAAAAGATTGTTATTATTTATAACTTAATGTTTTATAGTTGGTAACAATTCTTTCCCACTACATAGAACAAACAATAAGGAAAACTTTTATTTTTTTATACAAAAGAAAATTGTAGAGAAATGTCCAAACTAGTAATTAATATTGTCTGGCGAAATAATTCCCCCAAACATCATAATACATCACAACAGGAGGAGGAACAACGAAGCTTAACGTCCTATTGCATCAGCGTTAAGGACGATCACCACGTCGCCACCCTGACAATTATGATTATCATCATCATATCAAAGATGAGGACATCACAACAAGTTACTCTACACAGGTATCCTATAGCTTAAAGACAAATGATTATTCCTCAATCCTATTTTAATACACTTCAATCTATTGCAATTTACAAGTTTTCATAGATAAACAAATATTTCTTTTACGAAAGTGTCCTTTGCTAGTTATATTGAATTGTTGTGTAAATGCTGTGTGTGTGTGTGTGTGTGTGTGTGTGTGTGTTATTTTGCAAGTATAAACAGTTTTACATAAAACAAGAACTCTCTCCTTCGATACAAATGACCTTCCCGAAATTAAAGGTCGACAAGTGGAAGGATGTTGTCTTTGAGTCCCTCACACCACATCACGCAGACTTGGACACAGTACAGTCAGCAATGGAACTGTTTTTGTTGTTGGTACATCTGCAGCCCACATACAAAATACATAACCGTAAAACAATCATATTACATTAAATTGCACAATCTTCTGTCTAACAGTAAGATTGTCTCCCTTACACCGCACGCATTCTCAACATTCTTTCTGTCATTCCTTCTGTCATTACACAGACGCGACCTCATTTACCTCCCTGTCGTCCTTCGCTATATGATAGCGAATTCTCTCACGCTAATCTACATGTGTTTAATTTATAATTCATTTTAGAAAAACCTTCTTACTCTCTCTTCTCTCTCGCTCTGGTATTTATGCATCAAATAGAATGCATGAAACATAAAATTGAACCAAAGAAAATATAATCAATTATCCGTCCACACTTACATTCACCACCCAGCCCCTGAACAATATGGCCAACTGAGAAATTGAAACAGGCGACTTACGATACCAGTGGTAACCTCCGGCCCGATGAAGACACGGACAAACAAACGACGACACAGACATTTAGGCACGGCACGATAGTCAAGATGAAATCATGCACATGGATGGCATAGGTGGCGTCACAGGGCACTCGACATTGTATGTAAACAATGCGAATTACGTCGCAAACATACAGCTGATGTTTAAACCGACTTAGGTTTATAAAGTTCAACTTAACACTCCCACAGTGCTACTTCATAGACCTCCTCTTCCGCCTAACCTCCTTTCTTGTTGACAATCTGCAGAGAAAACTTCTTCTCAGAAACTGCCACTAACTGACATTTTGAAAATCAGATCCACTGTACTTTTCTTTACACCGGTCTTGTCTACAAATGTGATGTGAAAAAGCTCTCCCTCTACCAAAAATAGGTAGTGCACGGGGTTTTATACGGCTATCTAAGAATGTTCCCGACCAGACCTACTTTACTTATAACTCACTTTTAGAAACATTCGCGATTCCAGCACGTCTTTCACACATAGCAAATCACATGGCAGCGATCAATCTTCTCATAAACAATAGCCAACTAATGTTATCCAACACTAGTACGCTCTAGCACGGGCATGACTCACTCGCTACTTTTATTAATTGTAAACTTAATTAATTTTTTTCAATTTCCTCCCCCTCCTATAGTAACTTCCCGTCTCTATATACAGGCTGATGAATAAATTATATACATAGGCACACGACTGCAAACTGCGTAGCGTGACAAGTAGTAATAGTAGGAGTAGTAGTAATAATAATAGTAGTATCAGCAGCAGCACCAACAGTAGTACTAGCAGCAATAGTAGTAATATTAGTAGTAGTAGCAGCAACAGTAGTACTAGTAGTAGTATTAGCAACAGTAGCAGTAGTAGTAGTAGTAGTAGTAGTAGTAGTAGGTAGTAGTAGTAGTAGTAGTAGTAGTAGTAGTAGTAGTAGTGGTAGTAGTAGTAGTAGTAGTAGTAGTAGTAGTAGTAGTAGTAGTAGTAGTAAGAATGGCCTGCAACAAATGAGTGTGTATATTGACAAGGTCTAGCTCCCGAAGTTGGGGGTTCCATTCTCCAGCGGAGACAAACATTAAACAAGATGAAGATTCTCACTGGCCTTCTCTCTGCTACGATCAGCCTGCTGGTTGCGTCAACGAGTAGCGGGGTGCATTAGGACAAGACTGACGTTACAATGTTCTACTATCAATCTGCTGGTTGCGTCAACGAGTAGTGGGGTGCATTAGGACAAGACTGACGTTACAATGTGCTACTATCAATCTGCTGGTTGTGTCAACGAGTAGCGGGGTGCATTAGGACAAGGCTGACGTTACAACGTGCTACTATCAATCTGCTGGTTGTGTCAACGAGTAGTGGGGTGCATTAGGACAAGGCTGACGTTACAACGTGCTACTATCAATCTGCTGGTTGTGTCAACGAGTAGTGGGGTGCATTAGGACAAGGCTGACGTTACAATGTGCTACTATCAATCTGCTGGCTGTGTCAACGAGTAGTGGGGTGCATTAGGACAAGACTGACGTTACAATGTGCTACTATAAATCTGCTGGTTGTGTCAACGAGTAGTGGGGGGCATTAGGACAAGGTTCACGTTACATTGGGCTGCTCGGGCCCTGTCGTCTGACATTTGATCTTATGTCGTCTGACACTGGGTATCTGTCGTCTGTCGTCTTCTGCTATCTGTCGTACGTCATCTGCGGTCTTATGTCATCTGTCGCGTTATGTCATCTGCAGTCTTATGTCATCTGTCGTCTTATGTCATCTGTCGTCTTAGGTCATCTGTCGTCTTATGTCAGCTGCAGTCTTATGCCATCTGTCGCCTTATTACACACCCAGAGATTTCCACATAAAATTCCACACCCGGAGAAAGCACATATTCGACCCATCTTCATTTCCTTCTCTACGTCATAAATGGGAAAACCCGTTTTTGCCGTTTTACTTCCCATTTAGCGTTTTACCACTGTCGCTTACATTCGGCATTATTGAGACCGTTGTCGGCCGTCATATACGTAAAAAGACATTTTCACTGACAGGTTAGTTAGTTAGTTTGCGTTGGAGTGCCGGGGGTTTCAGTATAAATAGTATCCCCACTTTCTGGAAATTTAGTGCTTTAAATTCCCACTGTCGCTGTCTTCCTCATTTGCTCTTTCCCATTCCTGATCTGTCCTATCACTCTTCTATACTATCTTCTTCTTCGCTAGATCAATGACCTACCTTTTTTCTTGAAAACTCTTCCTGGACAAGACTCCTTGTTTGTGTATGAGGTCTGTTGGATCAGCTTGGGAGTGTTGGACGCTTTCTGCCGGGTGGTCACTTGGGCTTCCTATGATGTTATTATTTAGCACTATAGGCATTTTATATGTATGTGTTTTGTTGATGATTTATAATGATGTTTGTATTCTTTTTCTTTTTTTCTAACCGGGGGTTCGAGTAGTTGGGGTAAAGCCTCAGCCGTCCCCTGCGTGGGATGTCTTTATTGTAAAGTGACTGGCCGGTGGAGGGCATTCAATTTTCCCACTAGGGTTGTTTCGGCAGATCTTTTATGCGGATTGGGGGGTTGTCCGGTCCAGATTTGGCTCGGAAGAGTCCGCTGGACCTAAAGCAACAATCAATCAATCAAAAAAGTCATCGTTTATAGGGTCCAGCAGACTGCAAAGAGACAAATCAGGACCACAACTTAGTTGAAAGAGGACTCACCCCTCCTATCCCATCCTATCCTATCATTTCCCGTAACTCGGAGGTCGTAGGGGCACCACAGATGTTCGTTTAACCAGCGTACTCCATCTTTCCCTGTCCTCAGCAACCCTGATTGTTTCGCTCAGTGTCAATTCAATTCAATTCAACAAATCTTTATTACCTCTTACAAGGAATTATGACAGGCACTTGATCACTAAAATAAGACAAATAAAAATGAAAATAAAAATAAAAATGCAAGTACAAAATTAAACATAGTATAAAGTAATATTTGTTTAAAATCTTTACAACATGTAGGATACGATTATATATGTACAAACAAATACACACCCACACTATTAATTTATGTAGTAATTTATGTAATAAAAAATGTAAAACAAATCCTCACAGAAGAGGCTATTCCCTCCAATCACAAATTCAGCCAGGGTACAGTTATCACAGAGAGCCATTACAAAAAAAAGGTTTACGTAAGAAGGTTTACGTGCAAGATATCACAGTCCCATACAATAATTAATGAAATTAAAGTTAAAGTGTACTAACAACCAACACATTTAATATTTATTTTAAAAACGATACATACGTCTATATACACATGTAACCTAATTTCGGGTTCCCACTCTCCCTCCCTCCCCTCCTTCCGCTTCATCAAACCACACATGCACAACCGCACGCACCCTTACACACTGTAGAGCCGATTACAACAAGCAAGAGGAAGAGGAAGCCAGTCCATTCTCGAATGTTGTCCTCCCACCTCTTTTTAGGTCTCCCTCTTCGTCTACCTCCTTGCGCTGTGCCTTGCAGGATGGTCTTTGCAAGACCCGATGATTTGGTGACGTGGCCATACCATCGGAGTTTCGTTTTTTTCACCACTGTGAGCAGGTCATCGTGTTGTCCAATGGCTCACCCCTCATCCGTATAAAAGATCTGCTGAAACAACCCTAATGGTAACTCTGTATGCACTCCACCAGCTTGTCACGCTGGGGACGCTGAGGCTTTGCTCTAATTTATTGAGCCCCTGTTTACAAAAACAAAATAGAATATATACATCCTTATAAAATATTAACAAAACACATACATATAAAGTGGCTAAATTGCTAATTAATAAAACCATAGAAAGCCCTTGTGACCATTTGGCAAAAAGCGTCCAATATCCCCAATCTGACAATGCAGACCCCATGCACAAATGAGAAGTTTTGGGAGTTTTCAAGAAAAAAAGGTAGGTGGCTGACATATTGAAAGAGTGAATACTATAGACAACAGAAAAGAAGAGTGAATACTGTAGACAACAGAAAAGAAGAGTGAATACTGTAGACAACAGAAAAGAAAAGTGAAGGCAGAAATACAAGGAGTGATAGAAAAAAGGAAATTTAAAGCACTGCATTTTAAGAAAGTGGGAGAACTATTTATACTAAAAGATTCCCCAGTATGCCCACGGGGGTCACTGACAGGTACCAGGAACGTGATTACGGTTAAATTTGCTTAAAAAAATATTGCTGAGGTCCACCAAATAAACAAAATTAATAAAAGATTATCAGAGGATGAAAACACCGAAAGTGTGGACAGATTGAACTGTATGTGTTGACGGTTCAAATTGTTATATTATAACGCGTGCTGATGAAATTGGATTATGATGTATAGTTATTGTGACATTCTGGGATTATATTTGTCTTTAGTTGAAATCCCTGGATTACATATTATTATTATGGTTGTCATTAAAATTCGAGGATTTTAATGTGTGCACGAAATTTATGGATTTTACTGTGTGGCTGAAATTCTTGGATGTCATTACCGCGTTCGACTGTCGGAATTTGCCAGATGACTGGGACTGCACTATTCCGGTAACTCTCTCTCTCTCTCTCTCTCTCTCTCTCTCTGACATATTCTCTTGATATCCCATCGCCTCTCTCTTTCTCACTGTCCACTAGTTCCAGACAAGTGACCCTTGACCTTTTGCCAGCTGATCAAAAGCACGCACCGGGGCTAAAAGCGCACATGTAGCATGTGCCGTGTCTCGGAGATACATCCTTGTTTATTATGCCTCTCTCTCACTCTGTCTCTCTGTCTCTCTTTCTCGCTCTCTTTCTATTCCTAAATCTCTGTCTCTCTCTTCTTCTGGGTTTCTATCTCCCCTCTCTATCTTTGTCTTTCTCAATCACCCTTCATCAACCCCCCCCTCTCTGTCTCTATATCTCTGTCTCTCGATCCCGCTGTCCGTCTGTCTGTGTGTCTGTCTGTCCCTCTGTCTCTGCCTCCATCTCTCTATCTCTGCCTCTCTCTGTCTCTCTCTTTCTCTTTCTCTCAGCCACCAAAAAGAAAAGAAAAAGACGACGAAGTAGACGCGGAATGTAGAAGAACTAAAAGCTTCAACACCATTGTGAACTAGCTAAGAACCCGTGGGCAGCTGAGTAATATGGTGGCTGTAGTATAGTGAGTAGATGTAGATTAGTGCCAAGCGCTGGCACCATGTATCTCCTGCCGTCTGCCTGTGGCACGTGCTGGCTGCCCTCTGCCATACATCGTTGCCACAATGCTACACACGCGCTCCTAGGTGGGCTAAGTCTTCGGGGCAGGGATAGGTCAGAGGGTGGACCTCCAGGCTTCAGGATGCAGGATAATGATGACTGTGACATGCACAAGCTGATGATTGTCACTGGTAATTTATGTTATTGAAAAGGAGCACTTTGGTCAGTCACTGATCGTCTGATGGCTGTTGTAACTAGACTCCTTTTCAATGACGTATCCTTGTTACACACGTCAGAATATGAAGTCACATATGCCAAAGAGACCTTTACGACTAGGATATGACGACAACGACGATGACGATGACGATGATGATGATGATGACGACGACGATGACGACGACGATGATGATGATGACGACGACGACGACGACGATGATGATGACGATGATGATGATGATGACGACGACGATGATGACGACGACGACGACGACGATGATGATGATGATGATGATGATGACATCCTTGTTTCGTTCAGCTCCCCCCCCCCAACCTGGCCCCCCTCATCACCCCCTACGCACCGTGCTCCCCGTTTCCCCGTCCTTGCCTTCTCTTTTGCAGCCAGTATCGACATCAGTCTGATGGCGTGATGTAAAATGTATAAAGAAAGTGAAACAAGATTTGGTGATGATTGTCCGTTGTAAATGTCAAATCTCCAAGGAATGGTTTTGGCTCGCACCGCTACTAACGTGGTCGCCGGTTGTGGTGGTAGTTGTCAGCCTTGAAGAGGACCCTAGACTGACTTATGTTTGACAGCGGGATTTATCACCTCTATAGGGCTAAGGGACTTTCAGTCAATTTGGAGCTTTATAAGTCAGAATGGTTGTATTTTGAAGATTTCTTTCTACCTGACTGCGTCACGGTCTAGTGAGAGAGGTCACGATCTAGTGCGTGAAGTTCATACTGGTCTTACTGCGTGAGAGTTCATACGCGAAAGTTCATATTATAATCTCTGTCTCTCTCTCTGTCTCTGTCTTTCTGTCTCTCTCTGTCTCTCTCTTTCTCTCTCTCTCTCTCTCTCTCTCTCTCTCTCTCTCTCTCTCTCTCTCTCTCCTCCTCCTCCTAATCAGATTTGCTTTTAATGTTTCTAGCCGTTTATTGCAGTAGTAGTAGTGGTGGTATAAGTAGTTGTAGCAGTAAAATTGGTTGTGCTTTTTTTTGAATTATATAGTAAATCTCCAGAGCCTATGGAATGCACATTAATGCAGAGAAGACCAAAATGATGACCCACAACACCAATGGCATCAATACGGACATCAAAGTCTAAGGCCAATCCCTCAACGCAGTGCACAGCTTCAAATATTTAGGAGCCATTGTATCAGACAATGGGTCCCGACAAGAAGTCCTCTCCAGGATCGCACAAACAACTGCTGCCCTGGCAAGGTTGAAGCCCATTTGGAAAGACAGGACCATCAGTCTACATTCTAAAGTAAAACTGCTGCGCTCCCTTGTCATCTCCATCTTCCTGTACGCTTGCAAAACATGGACCCTAACAGCAGATCTCCAACGAAGAATGCAAATCATGGAGATGAGGTGCTACAGAAGATTTCTGGGCATTTCCTATACCCAGCACATCACCAACGACGAAGTCCGACAGACCATCACACAAGCCATTGGACAACATGATGACCTGCTCACAGTGGTGAAGAAACGGAAACGCCGATGGTACGGCCACGTCACCAGATCATCAGGCCTTGCAAAGACCATACTGCAAGGCACGGTGCAAGGAGGTAGAAGAACAAGGAGACCGAAAAAGAGGTGGGAGGACAACATTCGAGAATGGACTGGTTTGACACTGAGCGAGGCCATGAGGGTTGCTGAAGACAGGGAGGAAAGATGGAGTGCGCTGGTTAAACGATCATCTGTGGTGCCCTTACGACATCCGAGTTACGGGATAGGATAGGATATGATAGGATAGGATAGGATAGGATAGGATAGTAAATCTTGATGTTATCTTATTACAAAAGGCCTGATTTTAAGAATAGGCGTATGCCTAAAATCTTAAAGTTCTGAAGTAAGGCGTAGTCACTTCTGGGGAGACTGTTCTACGTTCAGTGTCACTTTTTCGTGTGGGTTTTACCCAACCTTTGGTCTCCATGTGGGAATATAAATACTTCGGTGTTATTTTCAATTATAATAACATGTTTAGTAAATCAATTGTATCTCACTGTAACTTTGCCAGTACAGCCATGTTTTCAATAGTAACGTTTGTGTGTTTTAAAATGTAACTGCATGTGACAAATTGCATCTTAAATTTCTTAAGCTGTTGTTAAATGTGAAACCTAGCACAACTTGTGATAGGATTTTCAGAGAAGTCGCTAAATTCCCTGTGTCACTTTATGCAAAATGTAGATTGCTTAGTTTTGGGTACAAACTCTGTAATGAAGTTTTCGTTCTAGGCTCATGTAAAATCTCTGTGCTTATGTTATGTCTATGTCAGGCTCTGTATAATAACAGGCTACTCAGTACAAATTACCATGGCTGGAAACATTGCGTTCAACCCTAGACCTTGGTATGTCTCATATTTGGCTACATATAGGAGGTTCATTGTGGTGTTTTTTTCTTCAGTAGATCAATTTAATAATTCAAATAAACAAAAGTTGGATGATCAGTTTATTCAGTCTTGACTGTATGATGTGTTTAAATATGATGTTTCCTAACCTTTCCTATCCTATCCTATCCTATCCTGTCCCGTAACTCGAAGGTCGTAGGGGCACCACAGATGTTCGTTTAACCAGCATACTCCATCTTTCTCTGTCCTCAGCAACCCTGTTGGCTTCGCTCAGTGTCAAGCCAGTCCATTCTCGAATGTTGTCCTCCCATCTCTTTTTCGGTCTCCATCTTCTTCTACCCACTTGCACTGTGCCTTGCAGGATGGTCTTTGCAAGAACTGCTGATCTGGTGACGTGGCAGTACCATCGGAGTTTCCGTTTCTTCACCACTGTGAGCAGGTCATTATGTTGTCCAATGGCTTGTGTGATGGTCTGTCGGATTTCGTCGTTGGTGATGTGCTGGGTATAGGAAATGCCAGAAATATTCTGTAGCACCTCATTTCTATGCTTTGTATTTTTTGTTGTAGATCTGCTGTGAAAGTCCAGGTTTCGCAAGCTTATAGGAAGATGGAGATGACAAGGGAACGTAGAATGATGGTCTTGTCTTTCTAAATGGGCTTCAGCCTTGCCAAGGCAGCAGTTGTTTGTGCGATCCTGGAGAGGACTTCCTGTCGGGACCGATTGTCTGATACAATGACTCTTAAATATTTGAAGCTATGCGCTGTGTTGAGGGATTGACCTTGGACTTTGATGTCCGTGTTGATGCCATTGATGTTGTTGGTCATCATTCTGGTCTTCTCTGCACGTAATGCCATTCCATAGGTTCTGGAGGTGGTGTCAAGCCTCTGTACCAGCTGTTCAAGTTCTTGTTCCTCTCCAGCCAATCCATCAATTTCATCCGCAAAACGAAGGTTAGAGATTGCTCAACCTTATATGCTCACTATGCCTTCTGCAAGGGCATCTGACATGATGCGCTCTAGGAAGATGTTTAAGAGGGTTGGAGAGAGTAGGCATCCTTGACGCACACCAATTGTTGTTCTGAATCAGTTTCCGATGGGTCTGTTATGGAGGACTGCACTAGTAGCCTTGTCATAAAGGCTTTTGCTGAAAGCAATAATTTTAAGGCTAATGTTGTACACTCTCATGGTTGCCCACAGAGCTGTATGCCAGACTCGGTCATATGCTTTCTTGAAGTCTACGAACACATGACATAGATGTTGTTAGTGCTGTAGGTATTTCTCGCAGATTATTCTGAGGTTGAAAATCTGTTCAGTGGTACTTCCCACTTCCCTGAATTCTGCTTGTTCTTCAGCTATGATTTGTTCAGCTTGGGGTGTCAACCTGTTGAGTATTATTTTCAGGAAGACCTTGCTGGGATGGCTGGTGAGGCTGATGGTGCGGTAATTTTCACACTCCTGAAGGTTACCTTTTTTTTTGAAAGAGTGATGACAAACGACTGGGTTTATGGTGTAGGCCACTCTTCACTCTGCCATATCTTGTTACAGATAATGGTGAGGCCGTCAATCATCGCTTCTCCTCCTGCTTGAAGCAATTCCGCGGATGTTGTCCACTCCCGCTGACTTCCCTTTCTTCAGCAATTGCACTGCTGCCTTAACTTCTTCTCGGAGAATTGGGTGGATATCTTCTTCTTCTCTGTTCTCGGGATATGCTAGAACTGATGGGTCTCCGTTTGGTGTGTGATTGTAAAGGTCAGAGCAGTACTCTGTCCATCTATCCAAGACTTCTTGTTCTTCTGTAAGGCATATGCCAGACTTGCTTTGGATGGTGGAGACATTGGGCTGTTTAACACGTGTCAGCCGCTTCACATCCTGGTAGGCCTTCTTGCTGTTGTTCTTGTTCAGACTGTTCTCTATTTCCTGGTATTGATCTTCTTTTTTCAGTTCTTCTTTGCTGTTTAAACAAGATTTTTGTTTGGAAAAATACCTTACATGTTTATCAAACAATATGCAGAGAAGCAGTATAAAATTTAGATTAAGTTGTAATAATTTGCAGCAGCTGATATACTCCAATGTGTTGAGGGAGGAGAGAGTCTGCACATTGTGTACCTTGAATGAAATTGGCCAGGAGTTCCACCATCTTTTCTCTAGCTCTTGTCACATTCCATTATTAAAAGACAAACGTAAAGTAGTTTTGTTACCAAATTATATAACCACCATCCAAATATAGATAAATCTAATGATCTAATGAACACACCTTCTTCAAAGAAGAGAAAAATTGATGTTGATTTATTTTATATTATTATTTAACTGTTCAAGTAGTATGATTGGATTGTTTCAGACAGAAGCCATGGTGCATCGGAATGTTCTTGTTCTCGCGGTTCTCTCCCCACCCCCACCCCATCCCCATCCTCCACCACCACACCCCCTTCTTCCTCCCTCCCTCTCTCTTCTTTCTCCAGTACAAACACGTCGAAGTGTAACGGGAGGGGGGTGGGGGGGAGAGAGAATGGGAGAGAAGAGAAGAAGAAGAAGAAAGAAGAAGAAGAGGAAAAGGTAACGATGCCCATGTTTGGACGCCGTCCCAAATACTTTCTCCCCACACCATCTGTTGCAGACATCCAGAAAATCTCTGCTGGTTTATTCCTGCCTATCTCTTCTGGCGAACGCAGGCAGCCCTTGTGTCGTCTGCTTTGCTGGTTGAGCGGCCATTCCAAGGGGGACAATTTGCGCGTCTTGTGACGTCACGAAGCGACGGTCAACAAGGGAAGAGTTGTGCCCCTTAATGGTGGTAGAAGGCCTGGCTTTCAATTGCATTTTCTGCCACGAGTTGCCGTTCTTGCTAGTAGTTTTGGTTTTTGCTCTTTTTACTACTAGGAGTTGTCCTTCTTGCTCGAGTTTGCTACGTTAGCATTTTTGGTCCCTTTTTGTAGTGAGTTGTGTTGGTGACTACTTTTATATAATTTTGCTGTTCTGGTGGCTGCAGATTATTTACAATGTGAACCGCAAGTGTTTGCTGGCTTCCGAGATCCTGTTTGAATCTCATTTGTCTTCCAGTTTATTATACGCACAGTTCGTCCAGATCTTCCATTGTTAAAGAAATATTTATTCTTCGTTTGTTTTGGTTTATTTAATAATAGGTATTCTTTTTCAGTTTTTGTGTTGCTGTAGTTGCTGTCCTTGAAAGATTTTTTAAAAACAAATTCTAGAGCAGCATGTGGACTAAAATCTGGTGAATCTATTTTACTCCAGTTCCACATGTGAGGGGCAGACAATTACTTTGTGTACTTTTTGTCTGCCTTTTTGTAACTCGCTAGCTGTACCGTTTATTCACTCACAAATAGTTTGTATTTTTGTACATTTTATTTATAAAATCTGTTTGTTTTTTTTAATTTGGCGTTTTTTTTCCTGTGTTTTTATGGGTGTTTTATACCTGTTAATGGCTTTTCTCCCTGAAGGAATTAGACGTTCGACAATGTGTAAGTAATCTTAGGTCGTCTTTTTGAGTGAATTGGAATTGTCTTTCCTTTATTTCTTTGTGTTGGTCCACTGCTCTTTGCCTCTTTCTTTGTGGCTTGGTTTCTTTCTTCTTTTCTGTGGATTCCGTTTTCTTTCTATTTTATTTTTTTGACTCACTGTTACATAGGTCTCGCTTCCTGATTTGCTTTCTCGGAAAGACCAGGAAAGAGTAATGGCAATTTGACGGAATATATTTTACGCTGAAGCTGCGCAAGAAAATGCTGATCGATTTTTGTTTTGTGGATAAACAACAGCCTTGTGCCACAAGGTGCTGGCGTTTGACTTTGGAAATCAATGGTTGTAGCTGTGATGGAGATTGGGGGACGGCAAAATGGTAAGTCTGTTTCATTTAATTGTATGTTGTATTGTTTTGTGTTTGTGTTTGTTTGTTTAGTTGGTTGGTTGCTTCCAATATTGTTTCGCGATTTGTTTTTCTTATAATTTTACTGCTTTCTACGTCTCTCTGTCTGGTTGTGTCCCTGTCTGTCTTTCTCTGCCTGTCTGTATGTCTCTTTCTCCATCTCTCTCGCCACCCCCCCCCCTCCTCTCTGTCTCTCTCTGTCTCTCTCTCTGTCTCTCTCTCTCTCTCTCTCTCTCTCTCTCTCTCGTAGTCTTAAGCACAATAGATTAAAAAACTCGTAACCTGAGCATTGCATTAATTAATTTTGGCATTCATTTTACTCAGTTGCAAAGGAGATTTAATCAAAAATAGGGGGAACGATGATGATGATGATGATGATGATGATGATGATGATGATGATGATGATGATGATGATGATGATGATGATGATGATGATGATGATGATAATAATAATAATAATAATAATAATAATAATAATAATAATAATAATAATAATAATAATAATAATAACGTAGATACGCAGATTCCTGTACCTGGCCCGATACGACACGAAGACAGATTAAAGTCCCCGGACACAATAGCGTATAGGGGACACTACCTGGCCCAACCGAACAAAGAGATGATATAGTTAGGACATCGACACGTGAACAAGATCGACACTATCGGAAGTTTTCTATGCCTGTGTTCTTGTACAACAGCTGGTGAGGGCAGAATACAAGAGCTTACAGAGTATTAGGTCTACCCAATGTACTAGAGGTGTTCGAGATCAATGTACTAGACTTGGTTTAGACCAATTTACTAGACGAAGTCTACACCAATGTAATAGACGTGGTCTAGACTGCCGACTGCTTCAGACAAGCTGTCATGCATACGGAGTATCTGTATGTAAGTCTGCTGATGGATACATCGTAGTACATTGACTCTGAGGACCTGCGCAAGTAATCATAGCTGCGATGCTGGCCAGTTGAGCATGATGGCACGTGATCTTAAGGTAGAGTCCAATGTAGAGAAGTCAAGTCACGTCACGTCACGTCACGTCACGTCACGTCAACAAATCTTTATTACCCGACAACGTCGAGCCGCTTCCTCCTAGAATTGGTTCCCCTGCTGTTTTGTCACTACGCTACCGAAACGTACTGCTATTACGTCATTTCCTGTGTTTCCGGGGTTGCTGATATCGAAGACAGTTTCTTGCATTTACTGTGAACTTATCTTGCAACCTATTTTCTTCAGCTGTGGTGGAAATGTCGGGCGAAATGCGGGACCGGGCCAGACAGTGTTAAAGTACAGCAGACGACAGATGGCAGCGACCACAACTGCACAACTCAGCTCTTATGGCGCACGTTGCGCCCATTCCGACAAAAATTGTTCGAACCTGTTGTTTTTAACTTATCAATAGCCACCCCACCCCCCACCCCCTATTTTTTTTTAAATCTCTGTCGTCCGGCGTTTTACTGGCTATTGTAGACGGGTTGTTTATGGGTCTAAGCTATAAAACCAAAGTGGAATAACGCGACTAACTCGGGAATGTACAGTCTCTAGGGTTGGCCTTAGTACTGTCGTCTGGGTTGATGCTGGCGTATGCCTGTGCAAGGTCTGATGGTCTGGATGACTGTGACTCTGGCGCGTGCCTGTGCAGGCTCTGACAGTCTGGATGGCTGTTATGCTCTCTGTACGGGATAGAAAGTTTGCCCCTGGCCCAGAAAATCGGCTTAGCCTGATGCTAGCGAGGTCTTCCAGTGTTTGACTAGACCTACATCGGATTACAACTATTTTGGGTCCACTTCGGGCCTTGTACTTCCTACACATGGTCGGATCAGGAGTGTCAGAGCAAGAGGCGCCGTCTTTTCATGCTGCAAAGCAAAGTCTGTGTGTAGTGTTGCCACTAAGGGGTTCAGTCCTCTATTCCCCCTCCTACCCCACCTTATGTTCCCTCAAATCTAGATCTTAGTTCTCTCAATTTTATTTCAGGTCAATATTTCATAAGCCTGCGTTCCTTCAGGTTTGTTGTTGTTGAATAAACCCAGCTGCCTTGCAAAAACCGAACATGTTGGAGAGATATGAACATAAACGGTATATTGCTTTTTTATTAAAAAAAAAAAAATTTACTGTATGATTTGAGGGACCAGTTTTTTTCCTTGGGAAAGAGTTGTTGTGGAACGAGGGCTTTAAGGGATGTAGACCTGGAGGATACAAATATCCCTCGAAGCCTTGAGGGAACATAGGAATAGTGGAACATAGACGTACTCCCTTCTGTTGATGTCGCAGAGCAAAGTGTGGCTGTGCAGTTTTGCTATCTGGTCTCTTTGCCGGTGCTGGCTTTACTTGTAGGCAGTGATGTTGCTAGACATTTTCAGCATAGGCCGTTTGGCCGATTCAGTCAGAAACCTTTAGGACGTTTTGAAAATCTTTCGGCCATCATTCTGACTTCTTTCCAAAACCAAACGAGAGGCCACTGATAAGTTTTAGTTTCTTTTTCGGCGGCATTTCAAAAACGAAAAGTTTTATTGCCAGAAGCTACTCTAACTCTCTCTGCTGATGCATGTGTCGTCTGCTTGGAGTTTCCGATACGCGATGTCCGACATGTTTCAACTCATTACACCTTTATTTATCCGATAGGAAGTTAATATGGCCAGAAGCAATAACAACGAAACAAACATGAGTCAAGCAAACAAAAAACGGACAAACGGTGGCCGATTGAGGCGTAAAACCTTAGGACAGCGGGCCGATCAGTACATGGCTCTTTCGGACATTTTGGAATTTTATCGGTGAATGGCCGATTTGCCGACGAAAACGACATCACTGCTGTAGGTGCTACTAGGAAAGACCTGCGCCTCCTGTCAGGAGGGTCCAGGGTTCCAGTCCCAAAGTGTCACCATTAGGTGTCATCTTTAGACATCCTCCACTTCCTGTAATGACATTTTACAGGGATGTTTTTTGTGTATGCATTTAAAAAATGAGAATGCTGTTGAAAGAATCTTCACATAAAGTTACGTATTGTTACTAAGTCCTCCTCATAACTTAACTCCGTGTCTCCTCATCGACACGTAAAAGAACCCAGCCATCTTTGTAGCAAAATAATGGCGAAAGGCTGACATAAACAGGTGTACCACTAGTTCCATGTTGACTGGGGCATTCATGCTGCAAGTTCACGGCTTGTGCGGTGTGAGGGAGATCCTTGAGCGTCTCTTTGAGTTGGTGAGCGAGCTAGGCAAGAACAGTTATTGTAGGTCTACTCAGGAAAAGGAGAGTTTTTCTCACATATGCACAAGAAAGCAAAAAAGCAAATTTGGCAGTAACAGGCATTTAAAAGCCAAACCCATCGTGGCTGTTACTCTAACGATTCCTCGACTCATTCAATACGCTGGGTACAGTCTAACGGTCTCAGCTGCGAATTGAATCTGGAATCGTTTGAAGACAGGACAAATCGAGTCAAGCGATTTAGATGCCATTGTATAAAACACACACTGTGGAAAGTCCGCTTTCTGTGCTCAAACAAGCCACCCACTGTCGTACGTATAAGGGAGGTCAGCTTAAGACCGGAGTTCATTTCAACCCGGCCCTGCCGTTAGACGTAGTCAGCAATTTAAATTGAAACCGTTTTCTGATGTACAGATTGACTTAAAAGTTGAACTGAAGCGGAATGTATTGTACTGACTGCCGTTGCGAATTCAATTCAAATGCGTGTGTACTGTATAGGCGACTAACTGAAAGGGGTATTAGGGTGAAGGTCGTTCTTTGACTAGAATTTAGATTGTCCATCAAGAGGTGGTGATGTTGTAGAAATAAATGTCCGATATTATATTACTGCTGAACTTCTTCACGATTCCAAGTGTGCCTAAAGTTGCAGTATCCCAAGGGTTGATAGGTCAAAATCACAATTACGTTTGTACCAGGACAATTAGGGTTGGGGGTGGGAGGATAGACCTGGTGAAACTTAGATCTGGAGCAACATGACCGGGCTGACCCCGATAAGAACTGGGCCAGTTGTAGTGGGAGGTTTACAAGTTGTGACGTTGGGTCTATTGTTACTGGGCTCTGCACAACGGAATGCTATAACCCACTCATCTTTGTCTGCGGGGATCGGCTAGTATAATCACCCTGTGACTAATCTTAATACATTTATATGTTTAGCTCGGTCTGTGTGCGGTTAGGGTTATAGAGATATGGAGAAGATGGTAAAAGATTCACTGGCACACTAGCTCTCACACGGCTATGAAACATAGGTAGTCCAGCCACTTGTTAACAGTAAATATCACACATTTATTTCCTCTACTCTATACATAATTCTCTAAACACTCTATTAAATTTAATGTCTAAATTCACTTCGAATAGTTCGTTCCTTGATGGATCTATGCTGCTACTGTTCTTGATATTTGCTACTGTCTCCTCATTGGGCTATTTGTTCTGGTTGGCCTAATGTTTTTGTTTCTGGAGAGTGGACTACAGCACAGTCCTTCTAGGGCAGTGTTTGTGCACGTCTTTAGTGTCACTGAACTGAATATTTGAGGTGTGGTGATGGTGTCTCCTCCTTGGTTGTTGACTATTGGGCTATCGGAGCTCAGTGCTCGATGTTCCCCTGCAGGCCGAATGTCAGGGTTGACTTTCAGTGGTCTATCCCTGCATTGGACCAACAAGCATGCTCGTCTGCAAAATATGAGACGAATTTCTGCAACGCCTTGTTTAAAAAGGTTGTGCAGAGCGTCTCACTGTTGGCAGAAACAGCCCTCAGTGAGATCGCATCCACTTAAACAAATAAGGGACGACCAATCCTTCTATGTCCGTGGTCCACTGGAATCTCCAAACTAATTCCTATACATATACACATCATGGCTAAAATAAACATATGGAGAAGTAATTAACAATATACACATTCTCCGGTACAGCCACTGGTCTGCAATAATACACATAGGAGAAACAACAGTTGGACAGTAGAGGTTACCTCATGGTGACGAAACCGGTCGCGTGCCCGCCACTTGGTTAAGCAAAGTTTGACTTAGGCTACATTCACAATGATAACACATGGCAAGACTTCACAAACATAATCCAACAATATTATCAATAAAGCGCGATGAAACAAAAGATTGACCATTTACCTTTTCGACAATGTCAGGCTGTATCTAAACTGTGATGAACTGAATTTCACCGTCACCTGCTAGTCTTCAGCTAGAGAGATCTTTTAGAGCGTAGCTCCTTCTCGTGTGATAGTTAGGCACAGAATGACTACCTAACCGTGTGGTCATCCAAAGCCCGCGAAAATCTCGTGAGATCTGAGCGCCGTCTATCGGGGGGTGATGCTATACGTCAGCAGGATGAGGTCACTGCCTATCCTAGCGAGAGTTAGCTTAGCACACAATTGACTTGTGTCGTCTGCTAGGCAGCGACTTTACGTTACACAGGCTACAGCGGGCTGAACTATTTAAGGTGAGAAACCTTAGTGCAGGGTCTAAATAGCCTCTCGTGACACAAGTCACAAGAGAGATTAATATATAAATTAAGAATGAACGCATGGAATACTAAATACTCCGCAGAGGTTCAATGTATGTCATACAAGTCTAACAGTGCGTCACATTTTATTGGAACCCTTAGCCATAATAGTCCGTGTTTGAAGAGAATGAACATCACATAATTGAATATGGACATGAAAGATTGTTCATTGTAGGTATACTAAAATTAAAATTGTTTTACTGCTGTATTTTGTTTTACTTGCAGGGTGTGTTTGACTCCATAACATATATGACTGATGTATGTTTAACACTGTGTTTACCTATCCTTTAGTGCTGTGTGCATGTTGAATGCCAATGAAAGGTATGACACGATGAATGCATGTGTGACTGTGCAAGAAAGGATGTATCTCATTGTCGCCATGCCACACCAAAATCCTTGTAACGTTTTTACTTGGTGAATAAATTTTCTTATCTTATCTTATCTTACTATAAAAGATTGTTCATTGTAGGTATACTAAAGACTACGAAAGATTGTTCATTGTAGGTATACTATGACAGATTGTTCATTGTAGATATACTATGAAAGATTGCTTATTTTAGGTATACTATGAAAGTTACAACGGTATAAATCCTGGACTCCATTGTTTTGTGAGAACGGCTGGATCGACAGGCCTCTAATATTTCATTTAGGCTTGGTGCTACTCATTTCTGCCGTACAAATATAACACTGCAACCCTTTTCCTTGTCAACTCCATTTCTTTATTGAATCGTTCTTAAATAGCGTTTTTTCCAGCTCGGGAGCTGCTCAAGGCGCTGGTCGATACGGGATCTAACTCAAGCCACACGAGGCGCTCACTTGCAGGAACCCACAACGTCTCTACTTTCACAGTTTTAGGAAACAGAAACACCCCACAAGTGCACACTCTGCGGTATTGGGTGAGTTAAATAAATCAGATCACATGTATACTGTCAACCTTTGGCATAAATAGGCTTTGGAACTGTTACTCTTATCTCTCTAAAGGAAACAAAAAATAAATCTAAAGTCTGAAGAACAGTATTTTCCTTCCCCCCCCCCCCCCCCCCCTTCGAAGCATTGCATTTACATCATACAAAGGAGCTGTCCAGTGTTAGGTGACCATTTCCTGTGTTTGATAGAACCACAGTGTGTGGTCAGCGAGAGCGAGGGTGGACAAGACATCGTCACTGTTGGTCTAACAACGCCTTGACCGCTTGACCAAACGATCTGGGATGGCCGGAGTGGACAGATCGAATTTAATGTGGACATATCCCCTTATCTGTCTGTCTTGGCTCGCGTCTGTTTGTACAGGGTCTGGCAGGCTGGCCTCGCGGTATTTCCAGACATACATTGAAATACTTTGAAATGGTCAGGAATTGCCATCTTTATTGTTTGTTCATGTTTTGGCCTCTCTTTAATGTTGTCCTTTACCCTATAAGCATTGTTTATCTATCTATCTATCTATCTATCTATCTATCTATCTATCTATCTATCTATCTATCTATCTATCTATCTATCTATCTATCTATCTATCTATCTATCTATCTATCTATCTATCTATCTATCTATCTATCTATCTCTCTCTATCTATCTATCTATCTATCTATCTATCTATCTATCTATCTATCTATCTATCTATCTATCTATCTATCTATCTATCTATCTATCTATCTATCTATCTATCTATCTATCTATCTATCTATCTATCTATCTATCTATCTATCTATCTATCTATCTATCTATCTATCTATCTATCTATCTATCTATCTATCTATCTATCTATCTATCTATCTATCTATCTATCTATCTATCTATCTATCTATCTATCTATCTATCTATCTATCTATCTATCTATCTATCTATCTATCTATCTATCTATCTATCTATCTATCTATCTATCTATCTATCTATCTATCTATCTATCTATCCACCTAGCCTTTTCATAGCATTTGTTTAGATGTTAACGCTTATGTATGAATTCGTGAGCAAGCTGCGCTTTGAACCGATTTCTAATTGGGAAATGCGCTATTTAACTATGACATTTTCCATAGTTCTCCCCTTTGTAGAGAAATGCAGACAGAAGTCCCACAGGACATCGCCACTTCCACTTCCACTTCCACTGTGTGTCAGAGTGGATTATGTGGGTTCTGCTCTTCGTCAATGTTCGCATAATTATAGGCATTGAAAGTTAACATATTTTCTGTGTGTTAATCTACTGCACTAATAGACAAATTGTCACACCACTCCCCTCTTCGTATTTTTGTAAACCCATGTGCGTGTAGGGGGCGGGAAGGGGAAGACGGGAGTGGTGTTTATGTCTGTGCGAGTGTGTTTGTGCGTGTTTGTGTGTGCGTGTGAGTGCGTGTGTGTTTATGTATAAATAGGAAAACTATCGAATTTATGTTCGTCTAATGTGTTTTTGATCATTTATAATTTGATAATGTATAGCTCTGTCGTCCATGAACATTGCGGATGCCTTGGAAACTTGGCTCCTCTTTACGCACTATGCACTGCTGATGAAATATACATGTTGCCAGCAGTATCTTGATTACATTATTTTGATATTCATTTTCTTCAGACACAAAAGAGTTCTCCAACAGTTGGTGTTCAGCCTTATGTTGTCCCAGATCTATATCCCACCAGGCCTGTTAAAAACAAATGGGGGAACATAGACATTTAGGAACATAGGCCCTTCACATAATTGTAGGCATTGACTTCTGTCTGCATTTCTACAAAGAGGAAAACTATGGGAAATGTCATATTTATATAGCGCATTTCTCAATTAGAAATCAGGTTCAAAGCGCAGCTTCTTCACGCATTCATACATAAACATAGGCCTACTGGGGTCATATACATGCACTTGTGTGAAATCACTTTTCTCTTACAAAATGCTTGTTTCATTCTGTTATAGCGAAAATGATGGTTTGGATGATTTGGGCAGCTCAGCTTGTGTCTCTGGCACACAACGGTGTGGCAGATTATTTTACCAGCGGTTCAGTTCCCTGCACTCTGTAAGCATTCACCGGAGATT
>CM072518.1:67042653-67077653 GCA_036898135.1 Oncomelania hupensis | reverse complement strand
CTACCATTCGCGTTTCAACGTAACATCAAGTTTTTTTAATTGGGCTTTTCAGTACGGTAACTTTTTTTACCAAATAAGTTGAACTTGGCGTCTTAGTAGTAAACACAACTTCTTGTAAGCTATTCCTGCTGCTGTTGCCGCTGCTGCTGCTTCTGTTTCGGTGGTGTTTAAACCCGCGACAAGCGGAGGTCACCCACTATTGTCCTCGCGGATCAGAACGGTTTGGCCAAGACTAACGGACAAACACGGAACACGGAGTGGCCACTGGGCCATCCAGGCTAGCTAGACGCTGGAAGAGAATGCGCGGTTCTGATATATTATACAGAAGGATGGGAACTGCTCCTTCGGTACTCCACGCTTTGTGGTGAGGAACCCGCCCTTCTCTCTGTCATTCTGTCTGTCTGTCTGTCTATCTGTCTGTCTGTCTCTATGTCTCCTTCCTTCCCTCTCTCACCCTCTCCTCTCTTTTTTCTCTCATCTCCTCCCCCCCCCCTCCCCTCCCACGCCTTCAATGTAATCTTCCCCCATTGCACGCAAGTTTGGAATACAAGGAGCCGCTGTCTTTCCCTGTCGTCCGTGTCTTTGCTGATGACGTGACGACGGAGAAAAGCAAATTGTAGCATTTGGGATATCAAACGTCAATTGTGTTGTTCGCAAAGCCCGTCACCCTCTCCACACTGTCACATTCATTTCACACACACACACAACGCTTTTAGCCACAAAGGTGTATGTTTGATCGGAGAATTGAAGAGAGTTAGATCCTGGATCGCTAGCGCCTTCAGCAGATCTTGAGATGCAAGGTGTTATATACAAACAATAAATAAATAAATAAATAAATAAATAAATAAATAAATAAATAAATAAATAAAAGAAAAGAAAAACCCATCAGGACCGCTTCACGCTGCTGTCTCACTTAATAAAGATTTGGGCCACTAGGGTCTAAATTGGGGATAAAAAAATTAAATATTTTTATTTGGTTTTTCTGACGTATGAAGAACGAGAACAGGGACAGAGACACAGAGAGAGGGAGAGAGCGAGAGAGAGAGAGAGAGAGAGAGAGAGAGAGAGAGAGAGAGAGAGAGAGAGAGAGAGAGAGAGAGAGAGAGAGAGAGAGAGTTTTCAAAGTTGTTTTTTTTTAATTAGGGGTTCAGATATTTAGACTAACGTCGTAATGAAAAAAAAAACACTCTAATCTTCAAATCTGTCCCCTTACTTAAAGGCATTAGCTAATATGAAAATCTATTACCATCTAGTATGTTAAAAATGATGGAGTAGATTACACGAACAGCCATCACCTTCATCATCACCCTCAAACAATATTAGAGAGAGACTTCAGACTTCAGAACTTTATTTTAAAAGGTTAAGATTTTAGGCATAAGCCCATTCTTACAATCAGAGAGGAGGAGAGAGAGGGAGAGACAGAGAGAGAGAGAGAGTAAGAAGGGGAGAGAGAGAGTTGGAGGGAGAGAGGGAAAAAGAGGGGGAGAGACAGAGTGAAGAACCCAAATAAAAGGCAGAGGGAGAGAGAGAGAGAGAGAGAGAGAGAGAGAGAGAGAGAGAGAGAGTGGGGCCGGGTAGCTCAGTTGGTAAGAGCGTCTTGCTAGTAACCGAAAGGTCGCTGGTTCGAATCCCGGATTGGTCAACGTGTGATCATATTATTTTCCCCTTTACCAACAACTGGCCCGCTGGTGTCAGTATAAATCGGTCAAGTAGTCACCTATATGCGAAAGTGTCGTGTGACTATAATCTACAAACAACAACAACAACAGAGAGAGAGAGAGAGGGTGGGGGTGTGGGTGGAGTGGGTCTTCTTTGGTTCCAGAGTCCCGAGCATGGACAACAGCGTGCCGTTGAACCGCTCAGTCATTCCGTTGCCCATTTGATGGTGCGGGACTTCCTGGAGAACTTTGCTTTCGAAGTTCGCACTTTGGTCCGAGTGAAGCCTCTTCGGAAATCCGTAGTGGACAACGAAGTTGTTGAAGAGAGCTTCAGCTGTAGCGCGGGCTGTCTGGTTCCCTGGTAGGGATCGCTTGTTCGTAGGGGTTGAAGTGGTCGCTGATCACAAGCATGTGCGGGAATCCGCCGGACGAAGTCTCCACTGTCAGGTAGCCCATGCATACCAACTCCAACGGCTGCTTGGTGGTGATGCTGACGAGCGGCGCTGTGTTCGTGGCTGGCTTCCTTCTCAAGCAACGATGGCACTGCTTGCACCAGATCTCCACTTTCTTGTCACCAGAAGCGCTCTCTGACAAGAGCCATAGTTCTGTCCCACCTCATCATGGAGACCGTGAAGGGCTCGCTTGATGAAGGCTAAAGGAAGGACCAGCTGCGTCATCTTCTCCACCGTCTTCGCAGCCTATTAAAAAAATGTTTTTAAACAGAATACCTCGCTGAAAACAGAAACTGTCGAAGTACTTGGACATGGCGAAGTGTTCTGGGGTACTCAAGAAATCCTGACTGCGTGGACATCTCTTTGTGCGTAGGAACGTCATCCACTGTACTAAGACGGGATCGCTAATCTGTGCCCTCCTCCAATTAACGGCAGAGAACTCGGCGATGTCTCTCTCTCATCGAGATCGGCCAGGACGTCGACGTCGGCCGCGGAAAAGCACAGGGTCTCAATCGCAGGACAAGTCGTGGCTCCACAGAGGGTGTGCACCGACTCAACCGCAATCTCTTCTTCATGTGGCACCTTAGGGTTGTGTGGAAGACGAGGCAGGATGTCGGCATCTGTGTCCTGGTGTCCTGGCTTGTACCTGATTGAGAAATCAAACGCCCCAAGCGCTGCCAGCTTTAAATTCTCACTAAGGGGTGTCGGATAGCGCAGTGGTTGGAGCACTCGCTACTGTGTCGCAAGTTAAGCACCGTCCAGTGCGGTTAGCACTTGGATGGGTGACTGCAAAACGTGAAGCGACAAATAACAACGCCCCCAGTTGACTCAACTGTGACTGAGTACCTACTCTTTTAAGGGTGGGGAAGGTAAAGCAGCGAGGGAGAGAAATGGGCAATCACCCTCATTACGCTGGCCCAAGATAAGTGTGATCTCCAACATCACGCTCCCCTACGGCCACAAGGCTATGGGACCACATTTACCTTTTTTTTAAACCTATATTCTCACTGTCGTTGTCTTTCTCCTTTGTTCTTTCTCATTCCTACTCTGTTCTATCAATGTACTATATGTATCCTCTTCGCTAGACTAGTCGCCTACCTTTCTTCTTGAAAACTCTCCCACAACTCCTCATTTGTGTATGGGATCTGTTGAGTCAGCTTGGGGATATTGGACCCTTTCTGCGAAATGGTCACTAGGGCTTTCTATGATATTATTATTATTATTATTTATCCATGTAGGCATGTTATATGTATGTGTTTAGTTAATATATTATAATGATGTTTATATTCTATTTTGATTTTGTAAACGGGGGTTCGATAAATTAGAGTAAAGCCTCAGCGTTCCCTGCATTGGATGCCTTTATTGTAAAGTGATCGGCTGGTGGATTGCCTTCAGTGTTAACGTTATAATTGTTTCAGCAGATCTTTTATACGGATCAGGGGCGAATCCTCTTTTAACCTAGTTATGGTCCCTGATTTTGAGGTCCTGATTCGGCTGTTTGCAGACCGCTAGATCCTATAAAATACGAATAACTAACTAATGAAAATAAATGGACTAAATAATAAACGACACCAACTACCCATCCCTGCCCTCGGTATCGTGAGTCATCGGAACGTGCCAAGGCGTAATGGTCATGTGGCCTCTAAAACACCAACTGCCTCTATTTCCCCATACCTCTCTCTCTCCCCCCCTCCCTCTGCCCCCTTCACACCGTTCCTACCCATCTTACACACACTGGACCTCTCAACACACCAAAAGCTACTGTTCACTCGATGTCTCCTTCATGCCATACCCGTTTATTTCACCCCTTCACCTTGTGATTTTGACCCCTCCCCATGTTTTCCACCAATACACCCCACACATCGATGCTTCCTCCTCCCTCTCTGTCTGTCTGTCTGTCTGCCCCCACCCCTCTCTCTCTCTTCAACTCTATCAAGTCAACTCTGTCCCTCTCCTCTCCCACCTAGCCCCTGGAACACTTTATCTTACCCTTACCCAAACCCATGGAGGTGTTTTCTATCCCAACCTTGTAATGATCATGTCAGGAGGTTGTACTGATTAGGTCCCAGTAACGACCACTTGGACCGGTCGCCTGCCCGGATCTGTAGCTCGGCTTTCAGTGAATTCATTTGACCCAGAAGTGATGAGGCCAACCTTGTTAAAACAGTAACTAGTCCGGTTCTTTCTTTTCTGTCCGGACTTCCCTCCATTGTTGTCCGCTGTTGTCTTTGTCTTCTTTCCTTCGGAGCTTGTTTTCCGCATCGTCGTCGTCGTCATCCTCCTCCTCCTTCTCTTCCTCCTCCTCATCATTATCATCATCATGATTATCGTCATCATCGTCGTCATCGTCATCAACGTCATGATTATCATCTTCTTCATCATCATTATCGTCATCATCGTCGTCATCGTCATCAACGTCATGATCATCATCATCATTATCATCATCATCGTCATCGTCGTCATCATCATCATTATAGTCTTCATTTCTTCTTCTTTTTCCCAAAACATACTGATGGTATGCATTTAGTGCTCTTTCTGTGTCTGTCTGTCTCTCTATCTCTGTCTGTCTCACACACACACACACGCACACACACACACACACTCTCTCTCCCTGTACGTCTCACTCCCTGTCTCTCTCTCCCTGCCTGTATGTCTCTCTGTCTCTCTCTCTCTCCCTGCCTGTATATCTCTCTGTCTCTCTCTCCCTGCCTGTATGTCTCTCTGTCTCTCTCTCCCTGCCTGTATGTCTCTCTGTCTCTCTCTCCGCTTTCTCTTGGTTTAATAGTGAATGGAAAGAATGTCGAACAGGTTGAAAGTCATAAACTTTTAAGCGTAATCATAGATAACAAACTCAGTTGGCATTCACAACTTGAACATCCTTGTAAAACTCTCTCAACAAAATTATTTATGTTGTCTAAACTTCAATCTATCATAACTGCTGATGCTAAAAAACTTCTTTTTATAATGCTCATATAAAACCTCACATTGATTATGCATCAACAATATGGGACGGCTGCAGTGAAGCCTTGTTCCAAAAAATTAATTCTATTCACCGCAAAGCTGCAAAATTAGTGATCCCCAACGCCTTCATCACAACTGATTCAAAATTAAAAATAGCTGGCCTGCTCCCCCTTAACAAACACCTAAATTACAATAAAGCCGTTTTAATGTATAAAATAATTAACAATAGAGCTCCTGCTTATTTAAAAGTACTTTTCATCATCTCGTTTTTCATCTTCCCGACAAAATTTGACATTTCCAAGACCACGCTTAGACATATTTAAAACATCTCTGTCCTATTCTGGTCCAAGCGTGTGGAATTCTCTACCAGAAAAGGTCAAGAAAAGTAAATCATTACCATCTTTTAAAACAATGCTTTATAAATATTTAAACTCCCTTTGCTCTTAATATGTAAGGTGATTTTATAACTCTTTGTTCTTCCTTACCCTGCCACAATATTTTAAGTTATTAAGAATGTATGAATTTACATGTGTGTGTGTGTGTGTGCGTGTGTGTGTGTGCGTGTGCTTGTGCTTGTGTGTGCGGAGGGAGAAGTAGAAGGATGAGGAGGGGAAGAAGGGTGGGAGTATGTGTATTAAAATGCGTTAATTTGCTTAGTGATATGTTACCGTAGTTAAGGAATATGTTTTTTTCCCAATTATTTTAGGTTAATTATTTTGTTTGTTTTGCAATGTTTATTAAGAACTAGCTGTAAGACAGGTCCAAAGGACCTAACGCTATTATCCTATTAAAAGTTTCGACTTCGACTTCGACTTCTCTCATTTACTCTCTCTCTCTCTCTCTCTCTCTCTCTCTCTCTCTCTCTCTCTCTCTCTCTCTCTCTCTCTCTCTCTCTCTCTCCTCCGTCTTTCTCTGTCTCTCTTTGTCGCTCTCTCTCCCTCACACCATTTCTGTCTCTATCTATCTGTCTGTGTGTCTGTCTGTCTTTCTCTCTATCTCTTTCTCGGTCTGTTTGTCTCTCTCTCACACACGCACTCTCTTCTCTCACTCACTCTCTCTGTCTGTATCTCTCCCTCTCTGCCTCTCTCTCATTCACTCTCTCCCCTCCGTCTTTCTGTGTCCCTCTTTGTCTCTCTCTCCCTCCCTCCCTCACACCCTTTCTGTCTCTGTCTGTCTGTCTGTCTCTCTTCCTTCTCTCCCTTTGACAAGTAACATGCCCAGTGGGTACTGCGCTATCATTTCACTATAACGAACGTGTCTATCGCCCGATGTCCAAGTCTAGGACAGACACCCTGGAGACCTCAGTTCTGGCTCTAAAATACGATGCCTATTGATATTACAATTTCTTCATTCATTCCCTCTGCTAGACAAGAGAGAGAGAGAGAGAGAGAGAGAGAAAGAGAGAGAGAGAGAGAGAGAGAGAGAGAGAGAGAGAGAGAGAGAGAGAGAGAGAGATTTCTGAGGATCTCAGCACAGAGTCCCGAAGTTGGTAGCCATTTTACATTAGGACTGTTATAATTGCTTTGCGAACTCAAGAGCTGCTCAAAGCGCTGGAATGAAGGAGAACAACATGTTATGATGATTTTGTGGTAGTCATCACTGACTGATGGTGTTTTAAATCAATTAATGAAATACATGAAAATGCTCTAAACGTGTACTTGTAGAAATGAAATAGTCCGTTTAGGTCTTCTTGGAATTTGCTACGAGTGAAATATGCAAAGTCATTACAAAACATAACATTTGACGAAATTGTTGCGATAAACAAAGTGATTTTTGAATAAAATGTTTTCTGATGATGAAGTATTAAGAGACTGAGGGAGTGAAATCCCCCTCCCCTCTTCCCTCCTCCTCCCCTTTTCCTTCTTCCTCCCCCTCTTCCTTCTTCCTCCCCCTCTTCCTTCTTCCTCCCCCTCTTCCTTCTTCCTCCCCCTCTTCCCTCCTCCTCCCCTCTTCCTTCTTCCTCCCCCTCTTCCTTCTTCCTCCCCCTCTTCCTTCTTCCTCCCCTTCTTCCCTCCTCCTCCCCTCTTCCTTCTTCCTCCCCCTCTTCCTTCTTCCTCCCCCTCTTCCCTCCTCCTCCCCTCTTCCTTCTTCCTCCCCCTCTTCCCTCCTCCTCCCCTCTTCCTTCTTCCTCCCCCTCGTCATTCTTCCTCCCCCTCTTCCTTCTTCCTCCCCTCTTCCTTCTTCCTCCCACTCTTCCCCCCTCCTCTTCCTTCTTCCCCCTCTTCCTTCTTCCTCCCCCTCTTCCCTCTTCCTCCCCTCTTCCCTCTTCCTCTCCCTCTTTCCTCTTCCTCCCTCTCTTTCTCCCATCTTCCCTCTTCTTCCCCCTTTTCCTCCCCCTCTTTCCTCTTCCTCCCTCTCTTCCTCCCATCTTCCCCCTCTTTCCTCTTCTTCCCCCTCTTTCCTCTTCCTCCCTCTCTTCCTCCCATCTTCCCCCTCTTCCCTCTCCTTCTCCATTCCCTCTTCCTTCCCCATTTCCACTCCTTTGACCTTAAAATTTTATTTTTTTAATTGTAGGCTGCGTGCGTTGTTGTGGAGAGGAAATGAAGTAAAATGTCTTCGCATCACAACTACAGAGAAAGGAGTAGAGCCTAACAATAATTTCTTGTATTAATTTGTTGTCGGGGTCGGCCGCCGTACGGGGAAAAATAAAAAGAAAGAGCTAATTTGGAATTTACTGCAGAATACAATACGTGCATTTCCTGCGCACAAATGAGATAACTTTCAATGTACTTCATTCTTGTTTCTCAAACACACGCACCCACACAACACACACACAGACACACCCAAACACACGCACACAAACACACACACAAAGAAACACACACACAACACACACAGACACACACACAAACACACACAACACACACACAACACACACAGACACACACACCCCTTCCCCACATCTTTATTATTGTGTACATTTACAAAGTAGTTTCCCTCACTACCATCTCCACATCCCTCCTCCTTTACCCCCGCCCTCCCTCCCTCCCCCTCCTCCTTGCCCTATCAGCCAAGTTGTGGTAGATTGGTTACTCAATGTGATTGCTCCGTTAAGGACAGGTGAATGGGTGGTGAACATTAAGGTTTATCGTCTACACCCACCATTGGCGATATGGCAGACGGGGATAACCATCCCAGGGAAAGAGGGGTAGGGACCTGAATCAACACTGAACCACCAAAGCAATCATACTGCTAAAATGGACAGTGAAAATGGCCACATTTTATATCGCCCACCAGGGGATTCGAACCTGGGTCATGGGTGTGCCAGGCGAACGCTCTACCACTTGAGCTACGGCGGTGGGCGAATGTCTAGTGTATAGGCGACAACTGGTCACATTATTCTGACACCAGCGAACCAGTTGATGGTAAGGGGAAAATAATATGGTCACACATTGGCCAATCCGGGATTCGAACCAGGTACCTTTCGGTTACTAGTAAGACGCTCTACCAACTGAGCTACCCGGCCCCTCTAATGTCTAGTTCCTCAACTTCCAGCTTTTAAACTGGACATTTTGGATATGTGAGTGAGTGTGAAAGTGGTGGTGGAGGCGCATCCCTTCCTTGTGTGTGTTTGGGGGAGGGGAGATGAGTGTGCCTGACGTGTGCGTGGGTGTGTCTGTGTATGTATGTGTATTTGTGTGTGTGCGCGCCAGTGTGTCGGCGTGTGTGTATGTTGGGAGGGAGGAAAGGAAGTGCGTGTGTGTGTGTGAGTGTGTGAGAGTGTGTGTGCGTATACACACTTATAGATAGATACAGATATGTGTGTGTGTGTCCTTGCTCCATCTTTACTACCGGAGTTCCTACATGTACATGTACGGGTTGGATAATTCAAAGTAGACATATTGGGCCTGAGGGAGGCCAGAGGAGAGTCCAGCATTATGGAAATATGCCTTGATGAAATGTAGGCAGGCCAAGGGTGAAATTGAATAAAGTTAGCGGGAAGGAATGGACAACGGGGTGGAGGTGGAGGGCGAGAGAGAAAGAGACAGACAGCGCGAAAGAGAGAGAGAGAGAGAGAGAGAGAGAGAGAGAGAGAGAGAGAGAGAGAGAGACGGTGTGAGAGAGGGACAGAGATAGAGACAACGAGACAGAGAGAAAGAGAGAGACGGAGAGAGAGACGGAGAGAGAGAGAGGGGGGTGGGGAGAAATAGAAACAGAGAGAGAGAGATAGGGAGAGAGAGAGAGAGAGAAAGAGATAGGGAGAGAGAGAGAGAGAGAGAGGGAGAGAGAGAGAGAGAGAGAGAGAGAGAGGTTTCTTCGACTACGAAGGCAAAGAGTTCCGAAGCTGTCAGTGTCAGCAATGTGCAGGTTAAATCACTAGGCCTACGTCTACATGAACTGCTATATAGTCTGTGCCACCCAATCAACTATGCCATTTGCTTAGCACAAAATCCACGTCACTGTACGCTGCATGTTCACTGGCTAGAGGTCGAGGCCTACGGCTCTGAAGATCAGATCTTGGAGTCAGCTTTTAGCAGGCACTGTTGGCTTGGTCTCTGGACACGCAGAGGACACGCACTGGACACGCTTTGGACAGCAGCAAGGAGCAAGATCTCTGCTTCCTCTAGTGCCCGGAGCATATCTCTGTGACACGAAATTGTGCGCTTTACAAGGTGTTGACTAGGCTAGATTAGATTGAAGTTTACTTTGGTTGGCCTCAGAGAGTGTGCACGCCACGTGGCTTGCTGTCCAAGCGGTCCTGCAAGCACACACCACGGACCTTGACCACTTAGAGTTGTTATTCCTACAATGCAATCAGGCATGAAAACTAGAACTCTAGCTATTTGTCTCACAACGTTTGACCCTGGCTTACACAGGTGACAAAAACCTGACCTTGACACATCGATCACTGTGACCTCTTGTGGCTCTTAACCTTGAAACATCAGCGCCTGTGCCTCCGAGGTTGTCAATGGAGTAAAATGAGTGAAAAGCGAGCAGAATGAGAAAGTGTCATTTGGTCCTTTTCCCCTAAGGACAGTCTGCAAGGCTGGTCACTAGGACTAGACCCAGGAAGTCAGACCCACGAGGCACGTACAAGCTTCAAAGGCCGAGGAACGGGTTTTGGAAAGGGGGAAAAACTACGTTCACTTACAGTTCCGATTCTTTCACGCTTGTTATTTTGTCGCTCAACTGAGATAAATGAGAGAGATATAGAGAGAGAAGGGGGGTGGGGGTGGGGGGGGGTGGGAGGGCATTACCCAGAAACAAAGTTCCGATACAGACAAAATAATTAAATAAAATCACTTAATAAATTAATACATTAAATCGAGACATGGGTACAGATGATCAGTGGGCTTAATCAGAGGTCTAGAACGAGAAGGGGGAACTATTTCTGAAACAGGCAAAGGCCAACTGAAATTGAAAGAGCGATTGCCAGTTGGCTAAGTCATGTGACAAGTGTAACACTAGCCACTGCTTGTTACTTCCACAGCACGTGATTTGGGTTCACCGCACATGCGCACTCTGCGAAACCGTGATTTGGGGGTTCACTACACATGCGCATTTCGCCACCTGCTCTCTGTTGACCTTCACGTCCGGTTATTATGCCCGGCTGACTGACCGCGTTTGTCCGAGGTCTGTGGTGCAAGATGTATCATTAGAGGCTCGCTCAGAATGCAAAGCGCACTGACAGATCGGGCAGTGCGAGTTCAAATCCCGATCATTCAATGCTGACGTGGTTTTGACAGCACTCTTTCAGGCAGCACGGAGCCGTTTTTCTGTGTAGTTGAATAGAAAATGACAATTGATCAACAGCTCATACATCAGGCCTTGTTGTTAAATGTCTAACGGATCTGATCAAACCGCACGTGTAATTGGGAATAGAGAGAAAGAGAGAGAGAGAGAGAGAGAGGGGGGGGGGGGGAAAGAGAAAGAGGGAGAGAGAGAGAGAGAGAGGGAGAAAAAAAAAGAGGGTGAGTGGATGGGTGGGAGATAGGAAGAAGTAAAAGAACAACAACAATAACAACGACGACATGACATCAGCAGGGGCAGCGACAGGAATTCAATTAGAATTGAATGATTAAACAAGAACTACAGGCCGAGAGTAGGAAAGGGGAGTGAGACAGACAAACTGAACAAGAGACAGACAGACTGAACAAAAGACAGACAGACTGAACACAGACTGAACAAAAGACAGACTGAACAAGAGGCAGAAAGACAGACTGAACACAGGGCAGACAGACATACTGAACAAGGGACAGACCGACTGGACAGTAGGCAGACAAACTGACCCAACAAGAGATAGACTGAACAAGAGACAGACTAAACAAGAGGCAGACAGACAGACTGAACAAGAGACAGACAGACTGAAAGACAGACAGACAGACTGAAAGACAGACAGAGATAGAGAGAGGCTTTGAGAGACAAGAGGAGTGGAGGTTGAAGTGATGATGGATTTACATGTAGAACAATGTTTGAGCATTGAATGACAGTAATGAATTTCTCGACTGTCTGTTTCACAAAAGAGGTTTTAGTTTATTCAGTAAGCTGAAGAAAGCGAACAGAGAAGGAAAAGGAACAACAATGGCGAAACAAGAATAGACTTTGTCAAACTCTTCATTATTCCTGATTAGAAGCTTTTGTATGGAACTAATCACGTTTCCTGAAAGAGAGAGAGAGAGAGAGAGAGAGAGAGAGACTTCTTCTTCTTCTTGATGTTGAGGGCCCACGATCAAGGCGTCGATCATTCTGGCTCCTATGGGTTGATGAGGGGGTTTGCGGTTTCACTATATGTTGTGTGCTGTTGCAGACTAACTATCTTTATCAACTGTACAACTATTTTCAAAAAGTATTTACATAGTCCAATGCCATAGTTTGTAGCCACGTTGGTGTTTTCTGGCTGGTTGTATGGGGAGTGGTAGGGATGAGGGAAGGTGTTAGTGTCTTGGAGAGTATCAGGAGCTGGAAGTTGGATGGGAGCAGGCTCTTGGCACAAACGTGCCAAGTGTATTAGCCTCTGCTACATCTTTTGGCAGATTGTTCCAGTCTCTGATGGTCCTTGGCAGGAAAGAGCAGCCTCTATATTGTGTTCTTGTTGTGATGAGCCTAAACTGCTTGTCGTGACCTCGTCGCTGTCGAGAGGGGAGAGGGATGAGTTTTTGTTGAAGGCTGGGGCAGTGGGCTAGCCCATTGTTTATCTTAAAGAACATGGAGAGTCTGGCTAGTCGTCGTCTCTCTTCCAGTGTTGACCAACCCAGCGTCTCCAGCATGTTGCTAACACTTGATGTGTTTCTGTAGCGGTTGAGGACAAAACGTGCTGCACGCCGCTGGACTGCCTCCAATCTGTCGATGTTCTTCTGGGTGTATGGGTCCCAGACGTTAGATGCGTATTCCAGGATTGGTTGTACAAAGGCTTTATAAGCCCTTTCCTTTACACTGGCATTACTAATCTTCAGGTTTCGTCTGAGGAACCCAAGGGTCTTGTTTGCTTTGTTGCAGAGACAGACAGAGAGATACAGAGAGAGAGACAGAGAGACAGACAGACAGACACGTGGAGAGCCAGAGGGACAGAGACAGACATTTTAATCACAACAAGGATACAGAGTTTAGGGCAGAGAGCGAGAAAGAGACTTAGACAGACAGGCGCAGATAAGGAAACAAACCTTGTCCACTTGAAGTGGTGAAGGTCAGGGTGTTGTATTGGAACACTGGTCAAGCCAATCCAGTGGTCATCCTTTGTTCCAGCGATGTTGGTCTGTCCAGTGCAGAGGGTGACCCCAGTTGCGCCACGACTGGGGTTGCGATTAATTCCCCTTGATTGCTTTCCCACAACGCTGATTAGTAGTCTGACTAATTTCCTGGCACCCTTGCCAGATCTTTTCCCCATCCCTAAAGACAGCACGTGCATGTACGCCCGCAGCGGCTGTAATTAGATCGTGTATCGGCCAGCGCCTTGAGCAGCTCTTGAGCTGGAAAGGCGCTATATAAGAGGGATGCATAATAACGTGCCATCAATGCTGGGCAATATATTTATAATGCACGCCGTTAGTGGTTGGTGGTTAGTGTTATCACCTGCACCCGGCTCTCCTTCATTTCAAACGACGTGTAGCCCAGTGGTCTGTGGCGTTCAACAGCTCGCGGTCTTTCTGCGAAGTGTGCGTCTTGTAGGAAAGTATGTGTAAGGAGGGGGAAAGGGAATGGGAGTAGAGGTAGGAAGGACGACCTTTAACCCCAAATGATAAATACATTATAAACAACTTTCCCCTCTGTGTAAATGTGGCTGATAACACACACAAAAAAAGTTAAAATAAGTCAATAAATAAGATAAGCCATTCAAATGTATTGTATAACGCTCACGAACATAGCCGAAAATTGAAATGTTTCAGAGTGTTCATTTTTTGGCGGTTTGTGACACATCATCCTAGGTGGCAAAATTTAATTTGGAACGGTCATCTCTCTCTCTCTCTCTCTCTCTCTCTCTCTCTCTCTCTCTCTCTCTCTCTCTCTCTCTCTCTCTCTCTCTCTTTCTCTCTCTCTCTCCCCATCAACCCTTCCCATTCAAACACTTCGCCTCCACCACCACCACCCACTTCCTCCGTCTTCCCCTGCTCTCTGTCCTCGCCTTTCTATAATCCTTACCTTATATCAATGGATTGTTTCAGGGTTACTGCGGTGTTGAGCTTTGTCAATGTCTGGCCAGCTTCCCGCCTTTAATTTGCTGACCAGGCTGTCCCCTTGATTAGATTGCGCTCGCCCTCATTGAGTGATGATCATTACTTCTAGAGTATTTTTTTTTGGTCTTCAGAATTTTGATTTGCGAGCAAGAGTGTTGGTTAGCGGGTATGTCATAGTATCCGGCGGCGACGCTTCTTTATGACTGACATTTTCATGATTGATTTTTTTCTCTGAGGAGGGGGTGGGGGAGGGGGTCTTTGTTTTATTATTGTGAATTGGGGTTTTGGTAGGGAGGGTACAATACTTCAAATTGCATGATAATTATGTAGACCATGCTGTGTTAATTTGACCTTTCTCTTTATTGAATGTGTTGTGAAATGGAGTGACGATGCACGCAGACGGAACCTTTCAATCAGCCGTGTGTTATCTCATTTGAATTTGAACCCTGTCTCGTCGTTTTATAACAAATATCTTTGACGAAATTACACAACAAACTTTGCTTAGCAATAAACTTGAGAAAAATTTGAAAATGATGATGCAAAAGGTATGCAACTCTTTATGCTCTGTTTTTGCTTGATGTACACAGCAAAGTTTGCTACATTAATCATCGTTATTTGGAGGGTTATGGCTACTTGCCACAACAATGTTGGAATTTACACAACAGAATGTGACATGTCGTAAAATTGTTGTATTAAGTAGCCATACTAATCCAAATACTCGTTATTAATATAGGAACCGATTCTGTGTAAATAAAGCATAAAGAGTGACGTCCCTTTGCAACACCATTTTGAAAAACTTGCAAGTTTGTTGGATTTATTGAGAAGTTGTTGTTCTTGTCTGATACGTACCGTCAATAATGCTGATATATTGTCCCATGCTATCATGAAATCAACTGATACTGACTGAGTGATCCCCTAAGACTCTCAGATTGATTGAGCGACCCTTGGTTGATATGTAATTCACGTTTTACCCCTCGATATAGTGTTCCATCAATACTATAGCTTCTGATACGTATGCTATTATTTACCCCCGAGAGAAAGAGAAAGAGAGAGAGAGAGGGAGAGAGAGAGAGAGGAGAGAGAGGGAGAGAGAGGGAGAGAGAGAGAGAGGGAGTGAGAGAGAGGGAGAGAGAGGGGGAGAGAGAGAGGGAGAGCGAAAGAGGGAGAGAGAGAGAAAGAGAGAGAGAGAGAGAGAGAGGAGAGAAAGAGAGAGATAAGTTGGTGATGAATGAAGCTTGTTGCTATTCCGTGAGGACCTGACCAAACCTCGCCCCTCACTTACGTTGATGACTCCAGACTTGCTGATACCGCGGCATATAACCTATAGTCAATATTACCATTTTCACCACCCCAAATTTAGGATAAATTGTATAGTTACATTCTTTAGAAAGGTCAAGTTGAGGAGGGTGAATATGAGGAGGAAGGAAGAGGTGTTTGGAAGGGGGTGGAGAGGGGCATGACTGTCATTTAGTCAGTCAACCAACATATCAAGTGAGGACTTCATTTAATAAGTCAACCACAATATCAAGTGAGGATATCAATCAGGCGTTTACTTTTGCTTTGGAAAATCAGTCCCTTGATGTTTAGCAAGCCCAGCTGATGCACTGACGAGCCCAGAGCACAGGAAAATGGCCCTTTGTATCTATGGCACATTTGTATCTATGGTACATCTGTATCTATGGCACATCTGTATCTATGGTACATCTGTATCTATGGTACATCTGTATCTATGGCACATCTGTATCTATGGCACATCTGTATCTATGGCACATCTGTATCTATGGTACATCTGTATCTATGGTACCTCTGTATCTATGGTACATCTGTATCTATGGTACATCTGTATCTATGGCACATCTGTATCTATGGTACATCTGTATCTATGGCACATCTGTATCTATGGTACATCTGTATCTATGGTACATCTGTATCTATGGTACATCTGTATCTATGGCACATCTGTATCTATGGCACATCTGTATCTATGGCACATCTGTATCTATGGCACATCTGTATCTATGGCACATCTGTATCTATGGTACATCTGTATCTATGGTACATCTGTATCTATGGTACCTCTGTATCTGTATCTATGGTACATCTGTATCTATGGCACATCTGTATCTATGGCACATCTGTATCTATGGTACATCTGTATCTATGGTACATCTGTATCTATGGCACATCTGTATCTATGGTACCTCTGTATCTGTATCTATGGCACATCTGTATCTATGGCACATTTGTATCTATGGTACATCTGTATCTATGGTACATCTGTATCTATGGTACTTCTGTATCTGTATCTATGGCACATCTGTATCTATGGCACATTTGTATCTATGGCACATCTGTATCTATGGTACATCTGTATCTATGGCACATCTGTATCTATGGTACACCTGTATCTGTATATATGGCACATCTGTATCTATGGCATATCTGTATCTATGGCATATCTGTATCTATCGCACATCATCTGTATCTATCGCACATCATCTGTATCTATGGTACATCTGCATCTGTATGTATGGCACATCTGTATCTATGATACATCTGTATCTATGGCACACCTGTATCTATGGTACATCTGTATCTATTTATTGCACATCGGTATCTATGGCACATCATCTGTATCTATGGCACATCTGTATAAATGGCGCATCTGTATCTATGGTACATCATCTTTATCTATGGCACATCTGTATCTATGGCACATCTGTATCTATGGCACATCTGTATCAATGGTACATCTGTATCTATGGTACACCATCTGTATCTATGGCACACCTGTATCTATGGCACATCTGTATCTATGGCACACTATCTGTATCTATGGTACATCTGTATGTATGGTACATCTGTATCTATGGTACATCTGTATCTATGGCACATCTGTATCTGTGGTACATCTGTATCTATGGCACACAATCTGTATCTATGGCACATCTGTATCTATGGCACATCTGTATCTATGGCACATCTGTATCTAGGCACATCTGTATCTATGGTACATCTGTATCTATGGCACATCTGTATCTATGGCACACCATCTGTACCTATGGCACACCATCTGTACCTATGGCACACCATCTATATCTATGGCACACCATCTGTATCTATGGTACATCTGTATCTATGGCACATCTATATCTATGGCACACCATCTGTACCTATGGCACACCATCTGTACCTATGGCACACCATCTATATCTATGGCACACCATCTGTATCTATGGCACACCATCTATATCTATGGCACACCATCTGTATCTATGGCACACCATCTATATCTATGGCACACCATCTATATCTATGGCACACCATCTATATCTATGGCACACCATCTATATCTATGGCACACCATCTATATCTATGGCACACCATCTATATCTATGGCACACCATCTATATCTATGGCACACCATCTATATCTATGGCACACCATCTATATCTATGGCACACCATCTATATCTATGGCACACCATCTATATCTATGGCACACCATCTATATCTATGGCACACCATCTATATCTATGGCACACCATCTATATCTATGGCACACCATCTATATCTATGGCACACCATCTATATCTATGGCACACCATCTATATCTATGGCACACCATCTATATCTATGGCACACCATCTATATCTATGGCACACCATCTATATCTATGGCACACCATCTATATCTATGGCACACCATCTATATCTATGGCACACCATCTATATCTATGGCACACCATCTATATCTATGGCACACCATCTATATCTATGGCACACCATCTATATCTATGGCACACCATCTATATCTATGGCACACCATCTGTATCTATGGCACACCATCTATATCTATGGCACACCATCTGTATCTATGGCACACCATCTATATCTATGGCACACCATCTATATCTATGGCACATCATCTATCTCTATGGCACACCATCTATATCTATGGCACACCATCTATATCTATGGCACACCATCTATATCTATGGCACACCATCTATATCTATGGCACACCATCTGTATCTATGGCACACCATCTATATCTATGGCACACCATCTATATCTATGGCACATCATCTATCTCTATGGCACACCATCTATATCTATGGCACACCATCTATATCTATGGCACACCATCTTTACCTATGGCACACCATCTATATCTATGGCACACCATCTTTACCTATGGCACACCATCTATATCTATGGCACACCATCTTTACCTATGGCACACCATCTATATCTATGGCACACCATCTTTACCTATGGCACACCATCTATATCTATGGCACACCATCTGTATCTATGGCACACCATCTATATCTATGGCACACCATCTTTACCTATGGCACACCATCTGTATCTATGGCACACCATCTATATCTATGGCACACCATCTATATCTATGGCACACCATCTGTACCTATGGCACACCATCTATATCTATGGCACACCATCTGTATCTATGGCACACCATCTATATCTATGGCACCCAATCTATATCTTTGGCACACCATCTTTACCTATGGCACACCATCTGTATCTATGGGACACCATCTGTATCTATGGCACACCATCTGTATCTATGGTACATCATCTGTATCTATGGCACACCATCTTTACCTATGGCACACCATCTGTATCTATGGCACACCATCTGTATCTATGGCACACCATCTTTACCTACGGCACACATCCACAAATGCAAGCCATGGGCAGCGGAGAAGGCGAGATAGATCTTTCCCTCTAAGAAGGATTTTATCCAGAGTGTTGTCAATGGACTCCAATCCCCTCTCGTTAGGCGATAAACCTTTATCACTTGTGATCTACAAACACTTTCTGTCTCCCATGAAATCTACAGCCTCGTACTGACCCGACATTCGCACCCAGCTTTCAACCAAAATCTTGTCAGCCGCACCATCACAAATCCTTGTGGGGTCTTTGCACTTGCTGTACGGCAGTGATGGTATTATTGTGTTATATTAGTGTTATTGTATTATTGTGTCATATTATTGTTATTGTATTACTGTGTTATATTATTGTTATTGCATTATTTTGTCATAGTAGTGCTATTGCATTATTGTGTCATAGTAGTGCTATTGTATTATTGTGTCATAGTAGTGTTATTGTATTATTGTGTCATAGTAGTGTTATTGCATTACTCCAAAAGGTGGCTGGCTGCACTGTCTTGATGATGAGAAAATGATATTACTGTCGGTCATGATACACACTAGATTCCGCGATTCCGTTGTCACTGTGACAACTCGACGTGGGCTATTTCTCTCCTCTCTGCCCCCACTCCCCTCGCCACTCTCACCCCCGATTTCACACTCGTCCTCCCCCACTCCTACACTCACTCCCTCCTCCATCCATCTTTATAGACCTCTACTCTTTAGTCATAATTACCTCTTTATCTCTTTGTGTCTGTCTCTCTGTCTCTTTCTTTGTCTCTGTCTCTGTCTCTCTCTTCGTGTCTCCCATGGAAGGCTGAATAGTAGGTGGCCCCACACAAACTACTTGCAAAAGACAAAAGTTTCACATTTAACAGTGGTGGTGCAGCACAAATAGAGGATGGTGGTAGTCACACTTCTTCTTCTTCTACTGCTTCTTCTACTACTACTACTACTACTACTACTACTACTACTACTACTACTACTACTACTACTACTAAACTACTACTACTACTACTACTACTACTACTACTACTACTACTACTACTACAGTGGAACCTCCAGTATAAGACAGTCCAACATCTGAGAAAAAACGGTCTTATAATAGAGGCGGTCTTATACCGGAAATAAAGGGGGAGGGGGAGGGGGGTCAGGATCGGAGGGGTATGTAGTCATAATTTTTTTATCATTTAAAGGCTTTATGATAAGCTGAATTTGGGTCTTCTCAACGTCTAAACTTCTAGGAGTAGACAAACAACTCTTCCCCCTTTTCACTTCTTTCAATCACTTTCATTCTCTCTGCCAAACTCAAAACTTTCATCTTGCGCAACGCCATTTTGAAAAGCCAGTGTAGGCGAGTAATGTCCCTTACTTGCGTGAGTAATGTCCCTTACTTCCGAACTGGAAAATAGCAGACAACAGCAGGCGTACACTAACATGAGAGAAAAACGAAAGTTCCAGTCAATAAATTAACTGATATCTCTTTTAAATTGCCTAAGACGGTCGTATAAAGGGCTTAAGACGAGGTCGCTGGTCGCATACACGAGGTTGTCGCATATCAGAGGTCATTTATTATTGGAAGTGAATCTGTCAGAAATTTTGAGGTCACATAACCGAGGGAGTTGTATACAAGAGAGACGGATACCGGAGGTTCCACTGTACTACTACTACTACTACTACTACTACTACTACTACTACTACTACTACTACTACTACTACTACTACTACTACTACTACTACTACTACTACTTCTTGTCACGCCGCCGTCGATGGTAGAGCGTTGACCTGGTACAGCGATGACCCAAGTTCCGATCTCGTAGTGGGCAACATAAAAGTGGCCAAACTGTTAATTTCACTATGTTAGAAGTGTGATTGCTCTGGTGGCTTAGCGTTGATTTAGGGAACTAGCCGCGCCCCTTTTGCATGGGCTGTGTTATCCCGGTCTTGCGCATGGCCTATAACGTTCATCTTCTGTCCAATCCAAGTGGATCAGTGGGGCAGAGTAAGGGAGGTAAGTCCTCTCGCTCCACCCATTCTTTAGAGGAGAGTGACCTCGTCGCTCTACGTGTATAGCGCTGATCAGTGCATGATATTCCTGTTAATGCGCCATGAGCACACTGCCAGCGTGGAGTGGTGCGTGTTAAAAAGGAGTCAGAGTCAAGGTCCTCACCCTCGTGCTCCCAGGGTAGGTAGTCCAATAGCCTGTGGCCGTAGGGGAGCGTGATGTTGGATATCACACTTATCTTGTGCCAGCGTAATGAGGGTGATGCCCAGCTCTCTCCCTCGCTGCTTTACCTTCCCCACCCTTAAGAGAGTAGGTACTCAGTCAAAGTTGAGTCAACTGGGGGCGTTGTTATTTGTCGCTTCACGTTTTGCGGTCACCCATCCAAGTGCTAACCGCACTGGACGGTGCTTAAAGCCATGGTCACACAGCACTCCACGTCTTAATCACGTACAAAAAGTTCGGAAAATCTGGTGGACGTGGTCGTACGTGGTATTTTTCGGTCAATTTTGGTTTGGCCGTGCTTTGGACGGGGTATGGCCGTCGGCGGCTGTTGCACTGCTGAAGCACTGCCTAAGCACGGCTAACCACATCCAGCCACGTGTAAGCCTAAAAATAATTTGCACATGTTCTAAAACGAGGGGGGAAAAGGCGGCAAGTTATACCGATCCAGATCTTGTACAAAACACCTCCAGTCATTTGCAGTATGCCTGGAAAGAAGGGTTCCTCTTCCAAGAAGAGGTCGACGAAGGCTCCCCAAGACTCCCAGGCCCAAGTCACAGTCCAGGTCCATGCTCCCCCTGCTGGTGCTGCCGGTCCAGACCCTGACCCTCATGCCGAGGTCTCAGACAATTACGGTATTTATATGCCGCAAATCAGAAGTGATACAGAAGTGATTAGGCAGTGATCGGGACGTATTTCGAACTTGTTCGAGACGTCGTTAGGTAGTGCTATGTACGTGGAAAAATCCATTTGTCAGTGATAAGCCGCTAAACACACGCTATTTCCCGTGATTCCAACGCGGTACATGCGTCCAATGACCGTGCTCAGGCCGTGACTGAACGCTAAACTTTCGCGTCTTACCGCGTCTCCCAAAGTTTTAATCACTGCCGGAACACGGATTACCACGCGTGTTTCACGTGTGTTGCACGTCTTTACCGCGTATTTTACCCGTGGTTGTGCGCGGGCTAAAATTTTGAGCAGTTCAAAACTTTTTGCCGCGTCCGATGCCGTTCAGATTTCTCCCCGCGTCCTGCCACGTCTATACCTCGACCGTAGCTCGTCTTAACCTCGACATCAACGCGAACAACAACGTCCACTCCACGGGTAACAAATTTTGGACGCGCTTTGGCCGTGATTCAGCCGTAAAGGGCTGTGTGACCGGGGCTTTACTTGCGACACAGTAGCGAGTGCTCCAACCACTGCGCTATCCGACGCCCCAGGGTAGCGTTGTAGTATAACTCCCTACAGCTTTCTGTCGGTCACGCACCAAAAACTGTGCGCCTGCTCCAATACAATAAAGACGTTTTGGTCATCGTTGGTCATCAAATGGTCATCTCTCTTTAGTGACTTATTTCCCATATTTCCCTTATGCCCCTACCTCCTTTTGTCACGGCCTGTTTTGTTAGTTAGTTCTGTGGGTTGTGTCTATTTGATAGCCTACTATGATGCTGGAGAAAAAACGTGTGCGCGTGCCGAAATACTATGACGATGCTTCGGCCAGCCGTGTAACCTACGTCAATGACCATGACTGATTGTCTTCCATACTGACTCATCGCTCTAGTTTATTTTGAATTTATTTTTTTGTAATGGTTAACTGTGTGATGAGGTCTTTTTATTTGGGTGGCCAGGCTTTGTGGGGGCGGTGTCCATGTCTTTGGAACTGAATCTTTTCCCGTTTCTTTTTGGTTTGTTTCGGTGATGCAGAAAAATAGTGCGTTCGTGCCGAAGTATAATAGGAATGTTTTGGTCATTGACGGTCTTCTGCTGTTGACTCACCTTCATCCTTTCTTTATCTGGTCACGCTGCATAACATTGTGCACGGGCTCAACTGTGATGACGTTATTTTGGTCAGTAATGGTGATCTCTTGGTGGCGACTAGTCTCGCCACAAAATAGGAAGTCCGTGATTGTGGACATACTATGAAGTGGGTTGGTCATCTACTTGCTACTGATTCATGTCTGTGTTGGCTCTCTGAAGCCCAGGAGTGCTTCCGTCACCTAAGAGGGATTTTGTCGCTCAGGGGTGATTCTGTCGCCCAAGAATGCTTCTGTCATTTCTGTCTTTCTCTTCAAGACTTAATAAGAATGACCAGGATCTAGGACATCATGATTATCACTTTCGCTGACAAACTCATAGTCGCCGTCATCGTCATCGTCGGTGTCATTGATAATTGATTTAAGAAAATATATTTATTTCATCATCATCATCATCATCATTATCTTCATCCTCCTCCTCCTCCTCCTCCTCATCATCATCATCATCATCATCATCATCATCATCATCATCATCATCATCATCATCATTGTTTCTGCCTGAGCTCAGAGTACTGCATGCGACTGATTTGATCTAAGTTTTGTTTTTTGTTTGTTTGGTTTTTTTTTTTCACGAAAATTTCTTGCCAGTCTGGTTTTCTCTACTTTTTTGCCCTAGCCTTTTATGCTGTGTGTATTTTGTCATCACCCGTGTTCAAATAATTGCACAAGCTCTTTGTATTGGTTAGTACACGAATTTTCGTATTGTTATAAGTAAAATTGACTGGAATGCTGTTGTGTTAGAGATTTTTTCCGGTTGTAAGACGTGGTCTTTAGTGTTTATTCTTATTTGGTTTGAATCAATTAGAAGATAGAAATTGAAAATTCGAAGATATAAGTATATTTTTGTGAGCTTTTCAGCAGTCTGCTTTTGTTAGTCGATGGGAGAAGTCGTCTCTCTTCTACATGGTCTGCAGTAGTTCAGTAAGCTGTTTCCTCGATGTTAGATTTTCATTTTGAATTTTAGCAATGATTGAACCTGTATCATATTGTGTGTGTGCCTTTTGTGTGAAGCCATGAGTGAGCAAAGGTATGTTGCACTGTTACAACTTACACTGTGCTCTGGTTTATCTTTTGATACTTAATAGTGCCATGGCGCGCCTCATATACCAGAACGAACAACTCTAACTTGCTTCCAAACTTCTTGTTCTTTCTCGAGGTAGGCAAAGTTTTGCCATCAATCACTGACGTGTCTTCGTCAGCTGTATTGTGCTGTGGTCAGGGAGGAATTCAGACCTGCAACTTCTGAAAGACATTGAGGCCAACCATCGCCTGATATATCCTCATCATTCTGGCTAACGTCTTTTAAAAGTTAGACTAGAGGCCTTGAAGCTTTTTACTTTTAAGAACTTCTGCCTATTCTCCTTGACAGTTTGGCATTTCTTCTGCCGAGTGACGAGCGGTGCTCACGTATGGAAGAATTAATACTGAAAAATATTCTAGCCTAGCAGTTTAGCCAATCAAATTATATCACCGCAGTGTTAGCATTTCTGCTGTATGACAAGCCTTATCAGAAAATGTCAGAAAGATGGTAACAATTTTAAAGTACGCGAAAAGGCAATCCTATTAAAGACAGCTGACCTGTGACCCCAACAGAAGATACAACTTGCAGAAGGGGACAGAAGGTGCACGTGGCACAATGGGAAAGGTCAAAGGTAAAAAGGCCATGAATGTAAACATTGTCCTACCTCCATGTTGCACTTTCCTTGGTTTTTCCGGTGTTTGTTGTGCTGCCGGTACACCAAAGGGCGCGGCAAGCCTTCTGGCAAGAGTATACAGTTTCTTTGTTGTCTATCCCGCTGTAACAGGAAAAGTTCAGTATCAGGGATGGAGGGAGAGAGAAAGAGAGAAATGTGTTTGCGTATGTGCGTGTGTGTATATGTATGTGAGTGTATGTATGTGTAAGTGTGTGTGTGTGTGTGTGTGTGTGTGTGTGTGCGCGCGTGTTGCGTGAGGGAGTGCGAATGTCTTTACACTTATTTAATTTAAATAATTCATTAATGAATGCCAAGCAACAAAGTAACAAATGCTTTATAAATATCAAGTGCCTGGCACCGCACCCAAGCTTCTAGGCTTTCAAACAAAAGGGTGACTTCTAGTTTATCCTAACCACTAATAATACACAATCCTGATTGGTTTTATCATAATGTTTTAGGTAGCGTGACTCGGCGGTTGCGTAATTAAGCAATAAGAAAGCGGGTTGAACTACAAGTCCCAGTGCAAAATCATTGAACAGCAATTAATGAAATAATGAAATGAAGCTTTGGACAGTTGAAAACACAGAACAATCCGGATAACTCTTTACAACGTCATTTTTTATTATCAAGAAAAGGACGGTCATGTGCGTGTGGGTGTTTGTGTGGGTGTGTGTTTGTGTATGTGTGTGTGTGTTAAGTGTTTTTTAAAAGTATATTTTGCTATCCATAGTTGTCGGTGGCGCGGTAGTCGATAAAAAAAACGAAACCTCGGAAGCGGCATGCGAGAGAGACAGAGAGAGAGAGAGAGAGAGAGAGAGAGAGAGAGAGAGAGAGAGAGAGAGAGAGAGAGAGAGAGAGAGAGAAAGAGAGGGTGGGAGAGAGAGAGAGAGAGAAAGAGGGGGAGGAGGAGGGGGAGGAGGAGGGGGAGGAGGAGGGGGAGGAGGAGGGAGACAGAGACAGAAGGAGAGAGGCTGGGAGGGAGGGCTAAACATGCTGATAGGATTTGGTAGCACAACCTACTGCTTCAGCAGCAGCTCCATGGAAGGGAGGGGTAAACGTGCTGATAGGATTTGGTAGCACAACCTAATGCTTCAGCAGCTCCATGGCCCCTACTCCTTCGGACAAGAGTATAAACCGAGGTATAGTTTAGTGTGTTTGTAGACTTCACGAAAGCGTTTAACCGAGTTTGGCATGCAGCTATGTGGGCAACCATGAGATTATACAACATCACTCTAACATTATTGAAGTCATCAAAAGACCGTAGGAAAAGGCTACCAGTGCAGTCCTCCACAACAGCGCAGTCGTTCAGAACAACAATCGGCGTGTGTCAAGGATGCCTATTCTATCCAACACTCTTCAACATCTTCTAGAGCGCATCATGTCAGCTCAGGGGGTAGAGCAATCTCCAGCCACCGTCTTTCGGACGACATTGATGGATTGGCTGGAGAAGAACACGAACTTGGACAGCTGGTAAAGAGGCTTAAAACCACCTCCAGAGCTTATGGAATGGAAATAAGTGCAGAGAAGACCAAAATGTTGACCAGCAACACCAATGGCATCAACATGGACATCAAAGTGCAAAGCTAACCCCTCAACACAGTGCATAGCTTCAAATATTTAGGAGCCATTGTATCAGACAATGGGTCCCGACAGGAAGTCCTCTCCAGGATCGCACAAACAACTGCTGCCCTGACAAGCCGGAAGCTCATTTGGAAAGACAGGACCATCGGCCTACATTCCAAGGTAAGACTGCTGCGCTCCCTTTGTCACGGACCGGGTTTATAGTTATTAGGGTCCGGTGACATTATCTTAAATAATACTCAACAGGCTGAAATCCCAAGCTGAACAAATCACAGCTGAAGAACAAGCAAAATTCAGGACAGGGCAAAGTACCACTGAATAGATTTTCAAACTCAGAATAATCTGCGAGAAATACCTACAACACCAACAACATCTATAACACGTCACTTGCAGACTTCAAGAAAGCGTTTGACCGAGCCTGGCATGCAGCTCTGTGGGCAACCGTGAGAGTGTACAACAACAGCCCTAACAATATTGAAGTCATCAGAAGCCTGTATGATAAGGCCACCAATGCAGTCCTCCACAACAGCGCCATCGGGAACTGGTTCAGATCAACAATCGGTGTGCATCAAGGATGCATACTCTCTCCAACACTCATCAACATCATCTTAGGGCGCATCATGTCAGATTCCCTTGCAGTTAACGACGGCACAGCCAGCAAAGGGAGTAGAGCAATCTCCAACCTCCGTTTTCTGCGGATGACATTGATGGATTGGCTGTTCTATTCCCGCTCGGTCGTTTAGGATGGTTCAATACTCTGATGCGTTAGACAGTTTGTATCTAGCAGCTAGTTAGCGCCTTGGACTGCTTGAGTTAGATCATGCTCTTGACCAGCTCTTTGAGTAGCTCTTGAACCGGAAAAGATGTATTAAGCTACATACATACATACATACATACATACATACATACATACATACATACATACATACATACATAATTAATAATAATAATAATAATAATAATAATAATAATAATAATAAGAAGAAGAAGAAGAAGAAGAAGAAGAAGAAGAAGAAGAAGAAGAAGAAGAAGAAGAATATTTATTATTTATATAGCGCTTTTTCCCAATGAACAATATCAGTTCAAAGCGCAGTACTCACGCATTCATTCTAAACATCCGGCTTCAGACAAAATAAAATCAGACACTTGCTAACGAATAAGAGACGGTGGAGGAGGGGAGAGCTAAGAAGAGGTGTTGGGGTGGATGGTGGCGTTGGTCTGAATCAAATCAAAACAAAACAAATGGAGGAATGACGGCAATGATGATGGGAGGCAAGATCCGAAACATTTAAGGAAGAGATGAGTTTTCAAGTTGGATTTGAAAGTAGCTATGTTTGGAGAGCTGCGAAGAGAGAGGGGAAGAGAGTTCCAAGTTGAAGGGCCAAGTACATACATACATACATACATACATACATACATACATACATACATACATACATACATACATACATACATACATACATACCTACCTACCTACCTACATACATACATACATACATACATACATACATACATACATACATACATACATACATACATACATACATACATACATACATACACAAGTCAAAACTTGGCTGAACCTCATATAATTTGCATGCAATTAAACTGATCACATTCTAATATTGTACACCGTTAGACTAGCAATCATGCCTGCGCCCTAGGCTTAGAAGAAAAGAGGAAGCGACTGTGCTTGATATGTCGTAATGAAGGCCAACAGATGTGGAATTTCAGACATTCACAGCCGCATCAAACTGCGGTTGTTCCGAGGAGCTAAAGTACTGGACAGTCAACTAAGTGGTGGAAGTCCAGACTTTAGTTATGTCATTTACGCTACCGGTAGGCTACACTGTTATAGCCTGTGTATGCCTAATGCAGTAGACTGCTTCCAGTATATGCAAGCTATTTTATCATACAAAGTAAGACAGACCATCACACAAGCCATTGGACAACACGATGACCTGCTCACAGTAGTGAACAAACGGAAACTCCGATGGTATGACCACGTCACCAGATCATCAGGTCTTGCAAAGACCATCCTGCAAGGCACAGTGCAAAGAGGTAGAAGAAGAGGGAGACCGAAAACGAGGTGAGAGGACAACATTCGAGAATGGACTGGTTTGACACTGAGCGAAACAATCAGGGTTGCTGAGGACAGGGAAAGATGGAGTACGCTGGTTAAACGATCATCTGTTGTGCCCCTACGACCTCCGAGTTATGGGATAGGATAGGATAGGATAGAATAAGAAGCCTAATGCAGCCGATTACCTGTCTTTTTTGGTTATTCTTTGAGACGGAAGATCAGAAGACAGAATTAGGTAAGAACGTACTTAATTTGTACGCAAAACATCATTTGAGCAGAAAGTTAGTTATGGGTCTGTAATACCTATGTCCGTTTCTTCTCTCTCTCTCTCTCTCTCTCTCTCTCTCTCTCTCTCTCTCTCTCTCTCTCTCTCTCTCTCTCTCTCTCTCTCGTAAAACGATAGTTATATACGGGACGAATTGGTGCGATAACAAACTTCTCCAAATCTCTGACTGCCGGGGCGGTATCTTGATTGGCTTTTAAAAAATTATTGAGCGCAGATATCCACCTACTTAGTGCCCTCCCCTTGATGATAGCTACCTCTTCCTTTGGTAACGAAGCTAGAAGTGGAGCACAGAACAGTTGTCCACGATTTAACATGGGCATTGGTTTACGTGGAGTTCTCTTTCCACTGGGAAAATGGTTCGTAAACACAGATAGGCAGAAAGACAGACAGACAGACAGAGACACACACATACAGAAGCAGATGTACCGACAAACACCCATCCAGGCACACCTACACACTCAAAGACACGGGTCCTACGCAGTCTCTCAACCATTTGAAAAAGCAAACACACACACAGACACTGACACACACACACACGCGCACTTAAGTACCATACACACAGATCCGCTCATTCAAAAACACAGCCACACTCATACATGAACACTCATGCAAACTCACACATTGGGCACATTAACAGACACAGGCACACAATCATACGCACCTGCTTGCGTACCTTTTGAAGCCTTGTTGACATTAGTACTAGTATGCCAAGATTATGTCACTTCCATGGATGTATGCAATCTTGTTGTTGTTGTTGTTATTGCTATTAATTTTGTTATCGATGGGCAAAATTTATAAGACCAGATGAATTTATTTGTAGTGTATTATATGTAATGCTGTATGACTTTAGCTGCTGTTGATTTTGTCACAATTGATTGTTTAGCTACCAGTATGAATTATTCCAATAATCCACACAAGTTGAAAAAAAAATGCAATTCTCTTGAAGTAACAACAACAACGCCAACAACACCGCCACTTCAATACAACCGACAGCAACAACTCCGCCACATAAACAACAACCGACTGCAAACCCAATGAACTGGAGTAAACGGCGCCCAGTTCTTTCTTTCCATACTCAGAACGCATAAAGAATGGTCAGTTACATCCAGAAAGAGCCAAACAGTGCGATGCCATCAGTTAAAAAATGTCAGAATGATAACAAGCCACAATTACAACATCATCAACGCGTAATCAGCCACTAAGCAGCATGCTAAACTGCAATAAAAACTTCAGACGATTTTGTGGTTGAAGAAATGTCAAACCCCACGTGTAATCTCTTGCTTTAGGTTCTTTTAAACGTTTTGCCCAGGTTTACATCAAGTTAAATGCAACTTGCGTCCCAAAAATAAGATAAATAAATTAATAAAAATCGTAACAACCACCCTCGCACGCCATCCTCATTCCCCCCCCCCTCCCTCACACACACATATACACACACACACACACGGACATTTCTATGTTGTAGATGCTAATACTGTTTTTCTGTACTTTTCTGGTTATTATTATTATTATTATTATTATTATTATTATTATTATTATTATTATTATTATTATTATTATTATTGAGGATTTTTATAGCGCACTTATCTCGCCGTACTTGACCAGACTCTAGGCGCTGGCCGATACAGGATCTAACTCAAACCGCCCGAGACGCCCATCCGTAGCCTTTGGGCGCATGGTCTGACGCCCGGACAACCAAGCACTATCCTGGCCAGCCAGGGATGGGGGAGAAGGACCAAGTGCATGCTGGGTGTGTTCTTGTTACCGGCACTCACCCGTCTAGGACATGAGCGTCAGGATCTTTAAAGTCCGTTATGATGGAATGTATGCGACACAGACTAGACCTCGGTTTATACTCTCATCCGAAGGAGTAGGAAACGGGAGTAAAGTGTCTTTCCCAGGGACACAACACAATGGCCCGGACGGGGCTCGAACCCGGGATCTTCAGATCCGCAAGCCAAAGCACTACCATTAGACCACCATGCCTCTAGGGCAAGGACTACTATTCATATAGTAGTCCTTGCTCTAGGGTTATAGGGGAAATATTCTATAGTGACCTCTCTTTTTTCTCTGAGCGTGCTTTTGAGGGTCGTGCCTCTCTCTCTCTCTCTCTCTCTCTCTCTCTCTCTCTCTCTCTCTCTCTCTCTCTCTCTCTCTCTTTCTCTATGTGTCTCTCTCTCTCTCTCTCTCTCTCTCTCTCTCTCTGTGTTTCTGTCTCTCTGTGTCTCTCTGTCTCTCTCTGTGTCTCTCTGTGTCTGTCTCTGTCTCTGTCTCTCTCTCTCTCTCTTTCTCTATGTGTCTCTCTCTCTCTCTGTGTTTCTGTCTCTCTGTGTCTCTCTGTCTCTCTCTCTGTGTCTGTGTCTGTCTCTGTCTCTCTCTCTTTCTCTCTCTCGCTCTCTCTCTGTGAGGACTTTAATAGTCGTTCTTTGACTGTGGCTAGCACTTCTGGTGGTGAAGATTGTTTAGTGGTGATGAGAGGCGGAAGAGGTCCTTATTGTTTTAGGCCCTGTCCGTCTGTCCGTTTGACCACCTACAGTCAACACAGCCAACAGCCATTCGCACACCCAGCCCGCCGTGGAGTGTTTATTTTGCCCTCCAGCTTCAAAAGAGCATCCCCACTCCCCTGATTGTCTTCCTTTACTGGAGTACTCCGTACAGAGTTATCGCCTTTTACCTGTAGTCTCCAGGATTGCTTCCCTTTTGCGCTGCTGAATGGCTGGCCCTTGAATAGTTGATACTGAATTGGCCTTCTTGCGCTCTTCATATACCACATCCCGCTTGTGACTTGCAGTCTTGAAAATTGCCCTCTCCCCCTTTCAACCACCCCCACCCCAACTTCTCTCCCCCCGCCCATCCACTAGTGCCTCCACACAGAATGTTTTCACCTTAGGCGGCTTGAGTTAGATCCTGTATCAGCCAGCGCCTTGAGTAGATCTTCTGTTTTAAAAGCGCTATTTATTTATTTAATCGTTCTTATATAGCGCTTTTCCAGCTCAAGAGCTGCTCAAGGCGCTGGCCGATACAGGATCTAACTCAAGCCGCCCGAGACGCCCACCCGCAGCCTTTGGGCGCATGGTCTGACGCCCGGACAACTGAGCACAATCCTGGGCAGCCAGGGATGGGGGAGAAGGACCTAGGTGCATGCTGGGTGTTTTCTTGTCACCGGCACTCACCCGTCTAGGACATGAGCGTCAGGATCTTTAAAGTCCGCTATGATGTAATGTATGCGACACAGACTAGACCTCGGTTTATACTCTCATCCGAATTTAAGAACGAAAACTAATTTTTAATTTTTTTTAAAGAACTCTCTTGCGTGTCCGTACAGAATATTCCATCACCCCCTTCTCACTCTCTCTCTCCAACTTGCACACCACTCCCACCCTCCATTTCTCTCCCCCCACCCCCCACCTTGAAGTAGGAGCAGAAAGATAGGCCCACTTGCAAATGGAAGTGAAGCACTGTTGACTGGAAGCGATAAGACAAGGACCTGGTGTCTTTGCTCCATACCTGCACTCCATGTTACAGTAGTGTTACCGTCCAAAGCGACGACGAGGTGAGGAGGTGACGAGGTGACGGGGTGACGGGGCGGCTGGGTGACGGGGTGACGAGGTGACTGGGTGACGAGGTGACGAGGTGACTGGGTGACGAGGTGAGGAGATGACGTGACGAGGTGACGGGGCGGCTGGGTGACGAGGTGACTGGGTGACGAGGTGAGGAGGTGACGAGGTGACTGGGTGACGAGGTGAGGAGATGACGTGACGAGGTGACGGGGCGGCTGGGTGACGAGGTGACTGGGTGACGAGGTGAGGAGGTGACGGGTGGCTGGGTGACGGGGTGACGAGGTGACGGGGTGACGAGGTGACGAGGTGACGAGGAGATGAGGTGACGAGGTGACGAGGTGACGGGGTGGTGGGAGGGTCGCTTGTTGCGCAGCAGATCTGAGCTCAAACCTCCATGGCCACAGCACATTATTCTCAAAGCACTCGGATGTTTGTAATGACTTTTATATACAGCGTTATTAAACACAAGCACGAACACACACACCCTTACGCGCGGTCACACACACACACACACACACACACACACACACACACACTCACGCATCACCCCTATCTATATCACACGTGGAAAAAGCTGGTTATGTTGTCCAAAGCATAGGCAAAACCACCACGTAAGCATAGATCGGTCGTACAACAGTAGGTCCTTCTTGCAACAACAGTGCACACGAGCAACTCGGCGAGCTGATAAGAGCATCCAATTTGAAGTTGGCCACTCTTATTACAGTGATACATTCCATCATGTAGCAGTTACGTTACGTTGGTAGATTAAAGTCTCCGGACACTTAGCGTATCGGGGACAGAAATGTATCAGCAGTTTATTTAGGTCATCACTTTTATATAGCGCTGTTTCAGCTCAACCGCTGCTCAGGGCGCTGGCCGATACAGGATCTAACTCAAGCCGCCCCAGGCGCTCACTTGCAACCTTTGGGCGCATAGTCTGAGGCCCAGACGACTGAGCACAATTCGTGGCCACCGGGGATGGGGAAAAAGGACCTAGTGCGTGTTGGGTGTGTATTTATGTAACCGGCACTCACCCGTTTAGGACATGAGTGTCAGGGTCTTTAAAGTCCCTGCAATGGAATGCGTGCGTACAGAGACTGGACCTCGGTTTATATTCTCATCCGAAAGAGTGCTGAGCATTATGTTTACTACTATTTTCACTAGCATCGTCTTTATTTATTTTCACTAGCATCGTCTTTATTTCAAGAATATACTAATACCCCCCCCCCCCCCCCCAAAAAAAAAAAAAAAAAAAATCGATTACATTACCTTACACACTGACGTAAAAAAACATTTTTTTTAAATTAAGTACATAAATATGTGTGTATGTTTATGCTTGTATGTTTATTTCCCCGTGGGCGTGCCGGGGATTTCTGTATAAATAGTATCCCCACTTTCTGTAAATTTAGTGCTTTAAATTCCCACTGTCGCTGTCTTTCTCATTTGTTCTTTCTCATTCCTACTCTGTTCTATCAATCTACTGTACTATCTTCTTCTTCGCTAGACCAGACACCTACCCTTTTCCTTGAAATCTCTTCCGGGACAAAACTCCTCTTTTGTGTGTGAGGTCTGTTGGATCAGCTTGGGAATATTGGACGCTTTTTGCCAAATGGTCACTGGGGCTTCCTATGATATTATTATTTAGCATTGTAGGCATTTAATATGTATATGTTTCGTTGATATTTTATAATGATGTTTGTATTCTATTTTGTTTTTGTAAACGGGGGTTCGATAAATTAGAGTATAGCCTCAGCGAACCCTGCGTGGGATGCCTTTAGTGTACAGTGACCGGCTTGTGGAGTGACTTCAGTGTTACCACTGGGGTTGTTTCAACAGATCTTTTATGCGGATCAAGGGTGAGTCCTCTTTCAGCCAAGTTGTGGTCTAGACTTTGTGGTCCTGATTCGGCTCTTTGTAGTCCGCTGGACCTTGTAAGCAATAAATAACTAATTAACTTGTATGTTTATGCTTCAATGTTTATGCTTGCATATGTTTGTGAAAGTCTAATATTATTTTATACATCAAAAAGACTTTAAATAAACAACCGGATCCGATCCGATCGTTTTGTTGTTGTTGCATGAATTGTAAAGCGCAGCGAGGCCATTGATATTGGGGTATTTTGCTATATAACTATAATGTAGTAGTAGTAGTAGTAGTAGTAGTAGTAGATGTAGTAGTAGTAGTAGTAGTAGTAGTAGTAGTAGTAGTAGTAGTAGTAGTAGTAGATGTAGTAGTAGTAGTAGTAGTAGTAGTAGTAGTAGTAGTAGTAGTAGTAGTAGTAGTAGTAGTAGATGTAGTAGTAGTAGTAGTAGTAGTAGTAGTAGTAGTAGTAGTAGTAGTAGATGTAGTAGTAGTAGTAGTAGTAGTAGTAGTAGTAGTAGTAGTAGTAGTAGAAGCAGTAATTGTTGTAGTAGTAGTAGTAGTAGTAGTAGTAGTAGTAGTAGTAGTAGAAGCAGTAATTGTTGTAGTAGTAGTAGTAGTAGTAGTAGTAGTAGTAGTAGTAGAAGCAGTAATTGTTGTAGTAGTAGTAGTAGTAGTAGTAGTAGTATTAGTAGAAGCAGTAATTGTAGTAGTAGTAGTAGTAGTAGTAGTAGTAGTAGTAGTAGTAGTAGTAGTAGTAGTAGTAGTAGTAGTAGTAGAAGCAGTAATTGTTGTAGTAGTAGTAGTAGTAGTAGTAGTAGTAGTAGTAGTAGTAGAAGCAGTAATTGTTGTAGTAGTAGTAGTAGTAGTAGTAGTAGTAGTAGTAGTAGTAGTAGTAGTAGAAGCAGTAATTGTTGTAGTAGTAGTAGTAGTAGTAGTAGTAGTAGTAGTAGTAGAAGCAGTAATTGTAGTAGTAGTAGTAGTAGTAGTAGTAGTAGAAGCAGTAATTGTTGTAGTAGTAGTAGTAGTAGTAGTAGTAGTAGTAGTAGTAGTAGTAGTAGTAGTAGTAGTAGTAGTAGAAGCAGTAATTGTAGTAGTAGTAGTAGTAGTAGTAGTAGTAGTAGTAGTAGTAGTAGTAGTAGTAGTAGTAGTAGAAGTCGTTATAGTAGTAGTAGATGTAGTAACGAAGAATACAAAGCATGGAGATGAGGTGCTACAGAAGACTTCTGGGCATTTCCTATACCCAATACATCACCAACGACGAAGTCCGACAGACCATCACACAAGCCAATGGGCAACACGATGACCTGCTAACAGTGGTGAAGAAACGGAAACTCCGATGGTATTGCCACGTCATCAGAGCATGAGGCATTGCAAAGACCATCCCGCAATGCACGGTACAAGGAAGCAGAAAAAGTGGGAGAAAGAAAAAGAGGTGGGAAGACAACATTCGAGAATAGACTGGCTTGACACTGACCGAAGCCATGAGGGTAGCTGAGGACGGAGAAAGATGGAATATGATGATTAAAAGATCA
>CM072518.1:67030153-67040153 GCA_036898135.1 Oncomelania hupensis | reverse complement strand
ACTTTCGCATATAGGTGACTACTGGACCGATTTATACTGACACCAGCGGGCCAGTTGTTGGTAAAGGGGAAAATAATATGATCACACGTTGACCAATCCGGGATTCGAACCAGCGACCTTTCGGTTACTAGCAAGACGCTCTTACCAACTGAGCTACCCGGCCCCTCAAAGATCAGCGTCCATAGGAGACAAACTTTATAGTAACGGCGAAGAAGGACTTCCGGCTAAGCAATTTATATATAAGATAGATGTACGATCAATGTATTAGCGTTTGTAGTCCATTTGCCAGTGGCTGTGATATTAAATTTTACCACGGAAGTTTTATCAGCTCTTGAGGAAGGTTTATCGGTTTACCGTTGCCGATGCACTTCTAGAGATAACAGAACATGAAGACCAGCAGTGTGGGCAGAACACAAGTAGGAGGTGTCTCTCGGCTATATAGCTGTGTGGGTAGGACACAAGTAGGAGGTGTCTCTCGGCTATATAGCTGTGTGGGTAGAACACAAGTAGGAGGTGTCTCTCGGCTATATAGCTGTGTGGGTAGGACACAAGTAGGAGGTGTCTCTCGGCTATACAGCAGTGTGGGTAGAACACAAGTAGGAGGTGTCTCTCGGCTATACAGGGGTGTGGGTAGAACACAAGTAGGAGGTGTCTCTCGGCTATACAGCAGTGTGGGTAGAACACAAGTAGGAGGTGTCTCTCGGCTATACAGGGGTGTGGGTAGAACACAAGTAGGAGGTGTCTCTCGGCTATACAGGAGTGTGGTAGAACACAAGTAGGAGGTGTCTCTCGGCTATACAGGGGTGCCGCTTGGGGTGGCCTCGTGGCGCAGTGGATAAGTCGCCGGTTTCCTATGCCGAAGGTCGCGGGTTCGATTCCCGCAAGGGGCGAACGTATGTGACTTAGGTACGAGACTATTGAGGTCACCGAGGGTTTTCTCCGGGCACTCCGGTTTCCTCCCTCCCTCCCTTCAATAATGGTACAGGACGCAGTCAATATAAAAATTTCAAAAATAAAAATTCGATTTTCTTTCCGTCTTGTAATAGCGATCTCCCTGCCTTTACACCACCTGTTTGAATGATGGATGTGTATTTAGTGTGTGTGAGGGTGGATGAGACAGGTGAGCGTGTATGTTGGTATAGATCGCCGCGCTTTGAGCCTGATTGATTTGGGGAAAGGCGCGTATATAGCATCCTGTATTATTATTATTATTATTATTATTATTATTATTATTATTATTATTATTATTATTATTATTATTATACAGCAGTGTGGGTAGAACACAAGTAGGAGGTGTCTCTCGGCTATACAGCAGTGTGGGTAGAACACAAGTAGGGGGTGTCTCTCCGCTATACAGCAGTGTGGGTAGAACACAAGTATGATGTGTCTCTCGGCTATACAGCAGTGTGGGTAGAACACAAGTAGGAGGTGTCTCTCGGCTATACAGCAGTGTGGGTAGAACACAAGTAGGGGGTGTCTCTCCGCTATACAGCAGTGTGGGTAGGACACAAGTAGGAGGTGTCTCTCGGCTATACAGCAGTGTGGGTAGAACACAAGTAGGAGGTGTCTCTCGGCTATACAGCAGTGTGGGTAGAACACAAGTAGGAGGTGTCTCTCGGCTATACAGCAGTGTGGGTAGAACACAAGTAGAAGGTGTCTCTCCGCTATTCAGCAGTGTGGGTAGAACACAAGTAGGAGGTGTCTCTCGGCTATACAGCAGTGTGGGTAGAACACAAGTAGGAGGTGTCTCTCGGCTATACAGCAGTGTGGGTAGACCACAAGTAGGAGGTGTCTATCGGCTATACAGCAGTGTGGGTAGAACACAAGTAGGAGGTGTCTCTCGGCTATACAGCAGTGTGGGTAGAACACAAGTAGAAGGTGTCTCTCCGCTATTCAGCAGTGTGGGTAGAACACAAGTAGGAGGTGTCTCTCGGCTATACAGCAGTGTGGGTAGAACACAAGTAGGAGGTGTCTCTCCGCTATACAGCAGTGTGGGTAGAACACAAATAGGAGGTGTCTCTCCGCTATACAGCAGTGTGGGTAGAACACAAGTAGGAGGTGTCTCTCCGCTATACAGCAGTGTGGGTAGAACACAAATAGGAGGTGTCTCTCCGCTATACAGCAGTGTGGGTAGAACACAAGTAGGAGGTGTCTCTCCGCTATACAGCAGTGTGGGTAGAACACAAGTAGGAGGTGTCTCTCCGCTATACAGCAGTGCGGGTAGAACACAAGTAGGAGATGTCTCTCCGCTATACAGCAGTGTGGGTAGAACACAAGTAGGAGGTGTATCTCGGCTATACAGCAGTGTGGGTAGAACACAAGTAGGAGGTGTCTCTCGGCTATACAGCAGTGTGGGTAGAACACAAGTAGGAGGTGTCTCTCGGCTATACAGCAGTGTGGGTAGAACAAAAGTGGGAGGTGTCTCTCGGCTATACAGCAGTGTGGGTAGAACACAAGTAGGAGGTGTCTCTCGGGTATACAGCAGTGTGGGTAGAACACAAGTAGGAGGTGTCTCTCGGGTATACAGCAGTGTGGGTAGAACACAAGTAGGAGGTGTCTCTCGGCTATACAGCAGTGTGGGTAGAACACAAGTGGGAGGTGTCTCTCGGCTATACAGCAGTGTGGGTAGAACACAAGTAGGAGGTGTCTCTCGGCTATACAGCAGTGTGGGTAGAACACAAGTAGGAGGTGTCTCTCGGCTATACAGCAGTGTGGGTAGAACACAAGTAGGAGGTGTCTCTCGGCTATACAGCAGTGTGGGTAGAACACAAGTAGGAGGTGTCTCTCGCCTAACGAGCTGTAACTGGAGTTTATTGAGAGCTCCTTGGATACAATCCTTATTAGTTGGCGCTGTCTTGGGAATGAGCAAAGGACAGAAACCTCCTGTAACAGGATATTACCAATTCCATTACGAATTAATTTATTATCCTAATCATGATGCACAAAAATATTTTTTTTCTGTTTCTTGGTATTGCCCTATTTTATTCTAAAGTTAACAGTTTGGCCAACAAGGTGTTGAGTTTTATATTTTTTATATTATATTTACCTTATTGTCCCTTTCTCCATAGGGAAATTCTGGGCCGCTTCCCCTGTGGAAAGCGTAGTCGCAGCCTGTGGCGTGCCCAAACCCAACCTACTTAACATTAGTTGTGATTTTGAAATTTTGAGCTATTTGTCGTGGCAAAAAATCACAGCAGCAATTAAAAGGGGAAACAAGCATCACCTTCACAAAGTTTGGCCAGAGTAAAGGGAGACATCCTAAGCTTTTTTTTTCTTATGTTTGTCAACTGCTGAGCGATCTCCTCTCTGCCACTGACTCTGGTAAAATCTTTTTGTTGACCCTTCTCGATCTCTCAACCGCTTTTGACACTATCGATCACTCCATCCTCCTTCAGTGCCTTGAGGACGCTTTTAGAATAAAAGATTGTGCCCTTAGCTTATTCTTACCTCTCTGATCGTTTCCAATCTGTTTGCATCGAGATGTACCTTTCTAAACCGTCCAGACTTGTCTTCGGTGTTCTTCAGGGGTCAGTTCTAGACCCTGTTCTATTCACTCTTCCTTTACACATCTCCTCTGTCTCAGATCATCCAAATAAATAAAGCAACAAATAAAACTGAATGCATTTACATAGTATCAGCGTTCCCATTTTTTCCGCCCTTTTGAGACTCATTTTCCGCAATTATTCTAGTATAATGTCAATATTTGTTAAAATTAACAAATTAATGATTCCGATAGTTTATGATTTTTATACATATTGTTTATTGAGTGAATGCAAGTATATAATAATTTAAGACATAGGTTAGGCTGTGAAACGATTTAATGTGACCAACCCCCCATAGTCTCCAATAGCAAAGAAGGACTCATATATATATCATCAAAACCATGACACTTCCCACCATTTGTACGCAGACGATACACAGCTCAAAAACAGTGACACTACTCAAAACCTTACATCTATTCTGACCAAAACTTCTGACTGCTTTGAAAACATTTCTATCTGGATGACTGCCAACAAGCTCCAGCTCAATGCTAACAAAACTCAAGTTATTCTCACGGGTACCAAATATAACCTGTCTTATTCCCCTGTGGACACTGTCACTCTTGACCAAACCATTATTCCTATTTCATATTCTGTCAAAAATCTTGGCGTCATCCTTGACAGCATCCTCTTCATGTCAGAATTCATCCGCAAAACCTGTCAAACATGCAACTTTCAGCTCCGTAGAATAAGCCTTGTCCGCAAGCATCTGACCACTGACGCTACAGCCAAAGTCATTCCCTCCCTTGTCCTGTCACGCTTAGACAGCTGTAACTCTCTTCTGGCTGGAGTCCCTTCCTCTTCTGTTCATCTACTACAAGGAGTTCAGAACTCAGCTGCTCGGCTGGTTCTCAAAATGAAAACAATCTGATCATATCACACCCCTCCTACATTCTCTCCACTGGGTTCCTGTATCTTAGAGCATTACCTACAACATCTGTATTTTCTGTTACAAGTGCATCCATGGATTAGCCCCTTCCTACCTCACCCAGAACATTCACTTCTACAAGCCATTTAGACACCCTCATGCTACAAATACCCCGTTACAAACTCTTCTCTGCAAGCTGTCGGTCCTTCTCCGTGCTTGGTCCTTCAACCTTGAACTCTTTTCCTTTCTCTCTCTCTCTCTCTCTCTCTCTCTCTCTCTCTCTCTCTCTCTCTCTCTCTCTCTCTCTCTCTCTCTCTCTCTCTCTCTCTCTTCGCAGCTGTCCGAATATAGCCACTCTCAAGTCCAACTTGAAAACTTATCTCTTCCTTAAAAAATGTCTGATCTCGCCACCCATCACCATCATCATTCCTTCTTTTTTGATTCAGACCACCGCTGTCACACCGCACGCCCCACAGCCCCCTCACGTCAGCTGCTCTCCCTCCCTCGTCTTTTATTGTTTACTTGTAAATATTATTCTTTTTCATGTTTGTATTATAATTATGTCATTGAATAATTGATTAGTGTCTCGTTTTTGTTTCACTTCTTTTTGTATGTGTTTGGATGTTGACGTTAAGTATAAATGCCTGAGAACTGCGCTTTGAACTGATTTCATTAACTAAATAAGCGCTTATTATTATTATGTTTAAAACCAAGTTGCAGGGAGAGAACTGTTACCGTTATTGATAATAATTTATTAAAAAATCACACACGGCTACGAGTCTGAAATCACGTAGGTGGAAAGACGGTAAATTAAAGAAACAAAGAAACAGACAAACAAACACACACCTATTCATCTGTGATGACTGACTCGCTCTCAGTCTATTGTAACAGTCAGGGAGATGAGGTGCGAACCGCTCTTGCAAAGCTGGCCTGAGGAAAGGGAGGTCAATACTAAGGCTCCGCTACGACTGAAAATGTATCGTCCCCTATACGCTTATGTGTCCGGGGACGTTAATCTATTTTAACTAACTAACTAACTGAAAATGTACGAAAAAAATAATCAAACATAAAACATCCTGGATTTAAAAAAAAAAAAAAAGACAAAAAAAAGGATTTTAGCGAAGGTAAGTGTCACCTTCACACAGCTGTCCGTGAACAAAGGGAGGTCTCTAACGTCTTTCTCCCCTGTGACGGAAGCAGTACCGAAGAACTCTAATTTCACACTGACTGACTCCTCTCGTCACATCGAATATCGTCCATTTCCAAAACAAAGTTTATTGACATTTCGAACACTGCAAAGTACTTAAAGACGCACCCGACTCAAAAATAAAAATTTGCTCAGCGATGCAGTTTGGTGAACTATAAATTATGTTACCTTTCTTTTTTTATTTAAATGCTTTTTTGATTTTTAATTAATATTTTTCTAAAAATTGCACATTTTAACTTTCGCTTTTGGCACCAAAGCGGAAGTGACGTTATAAGTGTGTAAGTCAAAATGGAAGCGATGGTTGAGGAGAGTGCACCGAAAATAAATATTAAAAATAAATCGGACAGGTTACAGCTGTGCTGTTGCTGAATTTGCACACACGCACGCAGACGATGTGAGTATGCATGCTTTCCCATCGGACAAAAAGAAGCAGCGTGTGTGGATAAATTTTGTTAAAACGTGCAGCGCATATTACACCCTAACAACTAACTCACGGAGTCACGCCTATCATAGGCCCTATGCTCAAAACATTTTGAGCCTCACTGCTACCCCATCGGATATGCTCTGCGAGAAGGCCTTGGATTAACAGTGCAAAAACGAAAATTGCTCGATGATGCCTTCCCTACGATACAAAAGCATGAGCTTTCACGGCCAACAACGTCAATAGTGAAGAAATTAGCACAGAGTAAGCTAATGAACAAGACCAAGCCTGCCCAGGTGTCTACATTCACTAACACTTTAACAGTAACACTTGTAACACAAACAGCCACTGTGTAACTTGTGTACACACTCTAGCTATTCCCACAACTAACATTTTGAAAAGTGTCAGTACTACAGCTACTACAACAACTACTGCAAGCATAATTACCCCCATCAGCGTTCTCTTACCAGGCTGTTCTCTGCTGGGTACTTCAACTTCAAATTCAACTTTTTATTGGCTCCAAGTACATTTGACAACATACTAAAGAATTTGCTTCGCACATAGAAAAGAAACAACATAAAAACCCGTTTAAAAAAAAAAAAAAAAACACACCCCCACACACAGACATTTACGCAACATTGACTCGCACACCAATAAACAAATCATTGAAGTTAATACTATTGAATAATAATAATAATACTAATAAATAGAAAGTCAATGTATTAAAAAGCTAGTTTAAATCGCAACATATTGGTTCAGTCTCAGAACATATCAATACATGTAAAACCCTAAAACAGTAGAAGGAAATAATAATAGCAATAATAATAACAACAATAATAAAGTACATATATGCACAGTGTATCATCCTGTTCAATGCGCACTGAAACACTTTACCAATACTCTGAGACAATTAAATCTAGCATAACATTTTATAAGACTAAAAACACAAGCATCTACAGGTGTCAACAGTTTCAGTGATCAAATACAGGCATAGATGTATAAAGACACCATGACTATAAAAAAATAATGATGATAAGAGCACTACTACATGATACACTTGGTCACATTAATACAACATGTGGGTTATGGGGTGGGTAGACCTGCTTTTGTAAAGAGAGAGCGTGCCAGGGTAAGTTTGCAAGAGTTTGTTTTGTACAACAGTTATTGTTGTTTTTAAAGTTTTATTATAAACTGCAACGTTCAGGTTAGGTTGCATTATTGTGCCAACCACATAAATTTAAAAATATAAATTATATATATCATTGCATGGTCAGTCATATTATTAAATATTATTAAAGTTCTTTGGCAATTTTATCTTGATAAATACTGTACAATCACAGCTGTAGTAGTGTATAAACTCAAATAATGTGTTTTGGATGATATAACATAAAATAAAAAGACTACACTACAATCTTTCAGTCAGTACAGCTTTTCAGCTGTTGCTTGAAATGATGAATACAGATGATACTTGATAGCCTATTGGTTTGGATTAACATATTGCACTAAAACGATTATATATTTAGGCCTATAAGCTATACTATGCTTTCTTGTATTATTATAGATTTATTATTCTGTGGATGTACACAATGTGATTGTGACTATACCTTATAACAGTGTTCAGTAGACTAGATGAGAAGGCCTATGCATTTTAACATTGTACAGTACACAAGTTTTAGATAGCCTACATGTGCATAATAAATGATTTTATTATTATTATTATTATTATTATTATTATTATTATTATTATTATTATTATTATTATTATTATTATTATTATTATTATTATCATTATTATTATTATTATTATTATTATTATTATTAAAGCATCCAATAGGCCTAGCTACCATTTAATTTTTCTACTTTACAACAGTACCAGTCAAGGAATTCTTTTCTGTCAAATTAAAACTTGAACAAATTGTTCATTGTTACAATGTACACAGGTGCAAATCACTTTATTTAAAGTAAAATAGTACTTCCAATTGTTTTAGAAAGTACAAAATCTATTCTGGCCTCTTCTGTCTCTCCTTATGAGTTATACATTTGTGAAACATAATTTATGTATGTTATGTTTTCAGTGCAGTTCAATACATAATTTTAAATAATACTTTAACAGATCTGTGCTTGAAAAAATCATGGTATCTTACAACTGCAATAAAAAAAAGCGGCCTAAACAACAAGGTTTATTTTATTAGAGGCATGTTCGGTAGGCCTACTAGTACTATAACCTATTTCCAATATGAGCACCGAATTATTGAGTTTTCATAGCCTATTAAAATATATTTAGGCTAGGCCTGTGCTTACTTTAACTACTTTGTAGGTTTATTTATTCAGTAGGCATACATGATACACCACAATTTACTGACTATTATACGATTAGCCTATAATATATACTAATATAGACTATACTTTTACAATGAATTTTGATGAATAGGCTCTTCAGTTAACACTAAATCTTAGCAGTTACACCATGGACTCTTTATCATGTATTATATAGTGTTCATGGTTACACTCATCACAGAATAATCGGTTTATTACATTTTGTTGCAGAAATTATTATTAATAATGAATATTATAAAATATCAACTCACTGTGATTGTTAGTTACCTACGTTATGATTGTAAATACATTAGTAGGCCTACTTATTAGTCGGTACTGTCGAGTCTATTAGTAGTAGCAGAATCGTTTGCCCCAGTATATCAATGCGGTCCGGCTGAGACGAGCTCGACAGTGGTTCATATTGATATGGCCTAATTAGGCTAATATCACCTCTTATACTGAGAGTGGTAGTAACATCTTCAAAATCACTGCTTTCGCATGACAAATTTAATATTTCATCGTCGTCTTCTTCTTTCTCGGACGAGAACGCGTTTCTCTCAACGGGCATGTTGACGTAGGAAAGTGGGATTGCACACATATGACGTCACAACCTGCGTTCCCGGTAGCACCGCTGTTTAATCAAGGGCGGGTAATCTTGGGCTAAAATATTAAACTTTGGTGACTAATATCTCGAAAACCGTAAATAATTTTGTAATAAACAAAAGACCGTTTTTGCTTATTTTAGTTAGATGTATCCAAATATAAAATAAAAATTTTTGGGTCGGGTAGTCCTTTAAAAATGGGGACGAAATATGACCCATTGTCAGCGCAACGTATGTTGCGTTTCGGAAAAGTCATGATAATGACTCGCCGCGTTTTGAGTTTGAAATCATTCGAAGTAAAGCGCGTATTAGCATCCGGTATTATTATTATTTTATAATACTGTGTAACCTCGGCTGTGCGTGTGTGTGTGTGGGTGTGTGTGTGTGTGTGTGTGGGTGTTTGTTTGTTATGTGTGACTCCTGACATCGGGAGGTCATTGATAATTAAATCCGTGTAATCTCTGTAACACGCAGAATCCTTTTGTGCAATTTTTGGCCCTGGATTGAAATCACTCCGGATGCTGTGAAACCTTTTAACGAGCTGCAGTTTATTCAATCATGGAGACATAACAGGAAGCAGAAGGAGGAAGGGGGGTGGGAGAGAGAGAGAGAGAGAGAGAGAGAGAGGGGTAGAGAGATTAGGGGAGGAGGGGAGAGGGAGAGTAAGAAAATAACAAATGTGTAAAAATGAGAAGAAATAAGAGAAAATATACCCCAAAAAATAACAGCGGGAGGAAAACGTCCGCAATGAAGAAGACGATTTTAAAACATGAAGTAGGATAACCGCATTGTTGACATTGGTTATGGTACACTCTAACTTGTCTAAACAACAGCAGCTATCTTTTCAAAAAGTCTTCAATGGACGGACGTTCGTCTTCTATGAACATTTATACATACAACTTACAACGTCAGACGTGTTTTCCAACTCGAAGACGTTCATTCGTTGTGCATGTTATTTGATCAGACTCGGGGTTTATCAGTCACACTCTGTTTAGCAAAGACGTCCGTTGCTGACTTGAGGTAAACGGAAATTATCATGTTGCAATT
>CM072518.1:67025153-67027653 GCA_036898135.1 Oncomelania hupensis | reverse complement strand
ACAGAGACTGAGAGAGAAAGACACAGAGACTGAGAGAGACATAGAACGAGTCAGACAACCAAACTAAAGTTAAATATTAAAAGATTGAGACAGGGACAGAAAAAAGCAGTCGTAGTTTTACAAATAAACTGTGGAAACACAATTATAGGTTGAGCGATACCACTGCAATCAGAGAGAGACAGACAAACAGACAGAAGACAGAGAGATAAGACAAAGAGATAATGAGAGACAGAGATTTAGCAGAGCGACATCTGAGACCGAGCTAGGACAATTCTAAATATCTACGATCTAGCTATCACAATCGTTGAATGGTGATCCAAGGGATTAAATTTCCGAGGATAAGGAGAGAGAGAGAAAGAGAGAGAGAGAGAGAGAGAGAGAGAGAGAGAGAGAGAGAGAGAGAGAGAGAGAGAGAGAGTGCTACCTAGACAAACTCAGCTGGGTACACCGACAAATAAAAGAGTGACAGAGATAGACCTAGCCAAGCACAGGCAGACTTGCAGTTAAAAACAGACTACATCTGCGATAAATAATAACGATGATGAAAGGAGAGACGAAAGAAAACTTCCCCAACCCTTTGATAGAAGGCCTGCCGCTCGCCACAGCGCTTTTGGAAATAGCGCACGACCGCGGCGTGCAGGTGTGCATGTGGGTGTGTGTGAGAGAGTGTGTGCGTGTTCCCAGTAAGAAGGCTGGTCTAAGCATTTTTTTTTCTTATTTTTTGGAGACAGTTCCAGAACCCACTGATGGTGATGAGCATGCTTACCTGTTTTGCCAGTGGTTGATTCTTTTCTAAGGTAACCGACAACAACCACTGGCTTTTTTGTTGGGGAGTCTGCCCGCCTGTAGTTTTGGCGGTAGTTCTAGTCGTGTGGTTGATTTCCACTGCAGCTCAATCGCGTGCTGATTGTGCTAGTGGAGGTTTTGTTTACAAAGTGACGGGTAGCAGTACACGTACGGAGCGCCAAATTGATGGACAATCTTAGTAGTATCAATACTTGTGATTATCCGCTAGTTGGGTTTAGTTCGTTCGTTCCTTTGCAGGGGCAAAACCGAACGTTAGGAAAGTGTTTCGATTTCAACAAAACGCGAAGCTCACTCTTTAGTGCGTAAGTTGTAACTTCGTTGTTTTCAGATTGTACCAGACTGAAGTGTTTCTGTAATGTATTAGTTAAATGGCGAGAGGACCTTTCTTTTCGCAGTGTCAGCTTTATGAGGGCGGTGTCCGAATGTGTGGCTAAGCTTGTTTTGATGGCATGTAAGCTTAGTCCTTTGAAATTACACCAACACAATATTTCGGTGGGAATATTTGTGAAACTTATTTCAACTTGATGTAGTCTATTGTAACTGAACCATTTGTTTACTTTGGAAAGGAAGAGGAATGCATGCAGGAAAGAGCGTTTAGATGATCCCCAAAGCTTTCTATTCTTTCTAAAGTGAACTATTGTACTTGTGTCAATATTTTCACATCTATTTCAGAAATTGTGACTCCTGTTACGTTCTGATCAATCGCATATTGCTTACTTGAAGTATAAAAAAACAAACTAGGCATTTAAAGCATTGTGCTAATGTAATCCCATTGTCTTTGAATTCAATTTGGAATCTGTCTTATTTATTCTACAGAACCGCATGTGTTGACTGTTTGAGTGACAGAAAGACGAACATGGTTAAAAATAATAATAAAATAAAAACAACTCATTTGCCGAATTGTACTAGAATTGAAATTGCCGTTGAGTGATAAGCAACTTTTTTTTTTAAACCACACTAAACTGTCTGTGGTAGAATCAAAACATTGGTATCACGACTACGTTACGTCAGTGCAACATCTGTTTTTACAGATTTGCACTACGCGGACATCGTACAACATGTACATTAGAGTCGGCGACAGCGACAATGACCGGCCATGTCAGGAGTGATAATAGTTCGTATCGATTTGTCACCTGTCGGCGGTACATCACCTAATCGTCTCTTCACAGGTTAGTATCGTTAATTGTACAGCGCATTTACGGCTGCGCGGGTGGGTTAGCTGTGCTTCCTGATGACGCGTAGGGGTTTCCTTTTTGTTTTTGTTGGGTTCGGTTGTGGTTTGTTGTTGTTGTCGTTGTTGTTATCGTTGTTTTTGTTGTTGTCGTTGTTATTGTTGTTGTTGCCGTTGTTGTTGTTGTCGTTGTTGTTGTTGTTGTCGTTATTGATTTTGTCGTTTTTGTTGTTGTTATCGTTGTTGTGTAGTGGAAATATACAACTATTTTTGCGATATTGAAAACAAATAAAAATCTTTTCGCAATAATAATTTCGCCATTATTATTATTATTATTATTATTATTATTATTATTATTATTATTATTATTATTATTATTATTACTATTATTATTATTATACTACAGTACGAAAAATACAAGGTGTTGTATTGTTACAATCATAACATAGGTCTGTTTTGAAGGCAGACTTCTGTGAAAAGTAGTGGCCAACGCCAGTGCTTTAGACACGGCGAGCCCGCTTC
>CM072518.1:66942653-67020153 GCA_036898135.1 Oncomelania hupensis | reverse complement strand
CTGAATGCTTTGTTATCTCTAAAAAAGAAATTAAGACATGCTTTGCTGACAGTACCAAAACTCATTGCAATACATATATAAGGAAAAACAAAAACAATGACAAACATTCACCCATTAAAAGGTTGAACAACTCATAGACTATAACGAAATCTTGGACAACAATGAAGGAAAATAAACTGCACAACAGTTGGAGGGGAAACAAGATTAAGGCAGTCCAACACATACACACACGCTTAAGGTGATACATTGTTGTAAGCTTATAAACATTTTATTAACGTCATTATGCATTAAGAGCATGTTATCAAACAAGCGCTAGCAAACTTGTCACATTGGTTTTGCCCAAATCAAAAGAGACTAACCTTAAATCAGCCTTTGTCGGTGCCCGAGAAGAAGAAGAAGGAGGAGAAGAAGAAGGAGGAGGAGGAGGAGGAAAAGAAGAAGCTGATAACGATGATGATGATGATGATGATGATGATGATGATGATGATGATGATGATGATGATGATGATGATGATGATGACGTTGATGATGATAAGGATACCTATTAGTTTATAACACTGTGGAGAGTATGGACCAGATGTCTTAGTTTGAGGGCTGGTGTGGATTGGGTTGGGACTAAAGTCTGGGGTAAGAGGGAGAGATATAGGATGGGGTCAGAAGGTCGTGCTCATTTATGGAATTTGTGGCTGTAGTTCCCAGTGTGTAGGGGATTCTTTTCTTATTATCACCCTTGATTTGGAGCCTGGGTTGCTTCCCTTCACTGAAATTGCGCCAGTCATTATTTAGGACTGTTTAGCAGTCCGCCTGTATGTCTGTCTGAGTGTCTGTCTCAGTCCCAGTTCTTCTCTCTGTCTGTCTTTCTGTTTCCGTCTCTGTTCGCCTCTCTCTCTCTCTCTCTCTCTCTCTCTCTTTCTCCACCTCTGTCTGTCTGTTGCACTTTCTCTCTTTCTCTGTTTCTCCACCTCTGTCTTTCTGTTGCACTATCTCTCTCTCTCTTTCTCCACCTGTACCTCTGTCTTTTGCACAATCTCTCTCTCTCTCTGTTTCTCCACCTCTGTCTGTCTGTTGCACTATCTCTCTCTGTTTCTCCACCTCTGTCTGTCTGTTGCACTATCTCTCTCTGTTTCTCCACCACTGTCTGTCTGTTGCACTATCTCTCTGTTTCTCCACCTCTGTCTGTCTGTTGCACTATCTCTCTCTCTGTTTCTCCACCTCTGTCTGTCTGTTGCACTATCTCTCTCTGTTTCTCCACCACTGTCTGTCTGTTGCACTATCTCTCTGTTTCTCCACCTCTGTCTGTCTGTTGCACTATCTCTCTGTTTCTCCACCTCTGTCTGTCTGTTGCACTATCTCTCTGTTTCTCCACCTCTGTCTGTCTGTTGCACTATCTCTCTCTCTGTTTCTCCAACTCTGTTGCACTATCTCTCTCTCTCCTTCTGTTTCTCCACTTCTGTCTGTTGCACTATCTCTCTCTCTCTCTCTCTCTCTCTCTCTCTCTCTCTCTCTCTCTCTCTCTCTCTCTCTCTCTCTTTCTCTTTCTCTATCTCTTTCTCTCTTTCTCAGAACCAACTGCTTTTCTAAAATTGTACCACGCTTACATCGCTTCTACAATTTTAACTGACCTACCGACTGTATTATATATTTTAGCTGACATCATCTCCAATGTGTAGACTAAATCGTGCCAGACTGAAATTAGTTGGGAATAATTTTTGAAGTAGTACTGATTAGCAAAAGCTAACGGACGTTCCTGTAATCGTACTGTTCAATTTTCAGTATTTAAAATATTGTGGATGATAAAATAAACCTTTAATTTTGACTCTTGACTTTAGCATCCTGGGTGGAGATGAGACTATGTGTGTTAGTCATTGGAAATGTAATCTAGACACAGTGCACAGCATCTACAGCCCTGCCACAGTGTGTTGCATGTGTCTGTGAGGTGTGTAAGAGTGGGGTATTTTTTCCTCCACCATAATTAAGCTTATGTATATATTTATGTTGGCTTTTAAAAAAAATTAATTTAATTTTTGTATGTATTTTAACTCTCATGTGATTGGACATCCATTGTTTCATAATTTTTCTATGTACCACTTTCTACTTTATGTGTGAATACGTCTTGAGTCACTCTTTTGTGTGAGATATGTGCGCTATAAAATCTATGTAGTAGTAGTAATAGTAGTAGTAATAGTAGTAGTAGTAGTAGTAGTAGTAGTAGTAATAGTAGTAGTAGTAGTAGTAGTAGTAGTAGTTGAAGGAATTAATAGAATCTAAATATAAATTTAGGACTTTAACTCAGGTTTTAGTTAAAAGTATCCTTTTCTGTGTTGTATTTGCTGTCGTCGTCTTGTTTAAATTGGGGCCATTCCACTGAAGCTAATTCTGGCTTTGACAACTTTGGAAACAGACCTTAATGTCAGTTTTGCTTCTAATTCTGGTTTCCAAATGTTTCGTCTAGCTGACTGAAACTGGAAAGTCCTCTCCCATCTTTCCCAGCTAGAGACAACTTTGAGTTGTTTCAAATGCTCAATTGCGGTCGTTCCAGGTAGTGTTTTTTTCACAGTCGCCCACGTTTCACAAACGTACATGAAAAAAAAGGTTTTCATGGTTGAATTTTATTGAGTAGTTAGTCCCTTTAAAATTGTTTTAACAGGTTTTGAATTTGATTCTATTTGTGATTGCAAATGTCCCGTTTCATGGGAGCAATTTTGTTTGAAAATGTATTTCTTTGCTGCAGTTTATTAACCCTTTCTATCGGGAAACTCTGAGCCGCCTGCCCCGGGGAAGGCGTAGTCGCAGCCAGTGGCGCGCCCAAAACCTACCTACCTCACAATTTTTGTGAATTTTTGAAATTTTTGCTGGGGGAGCAAACCCCCGAGACGTTGCCCGAATCGAAAGTAAATAATATTCGGAGAAACATAACGCCCAGGTGCTGGCTCGAACCCACACCTGTCAGGCACCATTGCTTTCTGGCTTGTGGACAAGGCAAGCTAGTCCCGCCTTAGCCCACTTGGCCACAACGCTCCTTTTGGGTTCCAATCCTGTCTCTTCTCCCCAAATCCCGACAAATGTAATTCTAACATTATAAACACTAAAACTTTCAGAATAAAAAAGAGATACATCATTTCAATAATCTTCTGCTGTCTGTGCTAACAATAATTGTATTTGTTATCTGTTATCTGTTATACTACTCTGTACATTTGGTAGAAGTATACATAGGTAAACAACTACCACTACTACTGCTATTACTACTACTACTACTGCTACTACTACTACTAATACATCATACATTCCCTCCATTTCCTACGAATCAAAACTAATTACTACTACTACTGCTGCTGCTATTACTACTAGTACTACTACTACTGCTATTACTACTAGTACTACTACTACTATTATTACTACTACTACTGCTTCTACTACTAAGCGTACGAATATAGTGCGTTGACATCGCGGTCTAATGTAAAGATTTCTCCAATTTCTACGCCTTATTCCGGTTATGCCCATTTCTTCGACGAAGTGTGATTTTGTCTCAGTTTCTACCACTCCTTGTTGGGTTTTGCCCAGTTTGCTGCGATTAATAGCACTTCTGCTTTTTGCTTCCATTTTTTCCCGACTAGTCGTGTTGTGGGTTTTGTGTGTTGAAAACCTCTTTGTCAAATGGACATGCTCGTGCCCTGATCGTCCCACTTTCTACCATCAGCTGACTTAGACTAGAGGGTCATTAAAGTGATCAAGTCTCCCCGCGTTAAATGCACATTGTCTCGCCCTGAATGCGGCAAGTAGGTTATCGATTTCTAGCAGGAAAAGATGCTTGTCTGGTATGGACCTCAAGGTATCGCGAACTCCAAAAGTCATCCCAACTCCTGAAACTTTCGGGCATCGATTTCTGCAGACCCCCTCGACCTTCATTTGTGAATTTCTTTTCTGGAGGCGAAGGTTCTTTTTTTCTTTTAATGTGTGTGCTTTTTGTGTGGGTGCGCGCGCTCTCTTAACACTGCCTGCTCCATCTTGTCCTCTGGCCTCTGGCTATCTTCGCATCTCAAATCTTATTGCTGTTTGTCTTCTTGTTGTTTTTGTTGATGTTGTTGTTGTTGTTCTTTCTTCTTCTTCCTCCTTTCTTTCCTTCTTTCTTTTTCTCTTCTTCCTCCTCCTCCTCCTTCTTCTTCATCATCATCATCATCATCATCATCATCATCATCATCATCATCATCATCATCATCATCATCATCATCATCATCATCATCATCATCATCATCACTTCTTCTTCATCATCATCACCATCCTCTTCTTCTTCTTCTTCTTCTTCTTCTTCTTCTTCTTCTTCTTCTTCTTCTTCTTCTTCTTCTTCGTTTCTCTGTCTCTGTCTGTCTGTCTGTCTGTCTCTCTCCTCTTCATCTTTTCCTACTCTTTGTTGTAATTCACTATCTCCTCATCCGAACGTTTACACTGTTGAATGTCGTTTTTTCCACTCTTCCCTCAACACACCTCCGCATTGACGATTTCCTTAGTCATGATAACTTACCGCTGTAAAGGGTGGAGTTCTGTGTCTTTCACTGACAGCGTTATTTTCATAAGGAAACAGTTTTAGTTTTCATTTTATAGGAATCAGAACAGCTGTGCACTATTTGTGCAATCGACCCTATAGTGATTCGTGCACGATCTCGTTCATCGACTGCTACTCGTAATAATGGAACACCTGTTGTCGTCATTTCTTTCTAAAACTGTTCGCGATGTTATGCTGGTGTTACTGCTTGGTATCGGGCAGGTTTACACCTTGTATTCCATATTACACGTCGCCATATATAGATTTGTGTCACATCTAGGTATTATGCTAAAAAGGTCATGAAAATTATTTACCACGAGGACATGCGCACTTAAATGCTCCTGCAGTTTGGACATTGACAGTTGGGTTAATTGTATTGCTGGGTTCAGTAAGTAAGCGTGGTCTTATAGGCCGCTACTATAACAGGCAAAGTGCGGTGATGAGGGGTAGCGTTTGAGGTAGATCACACTGCTGGTGTTCTTAGGTTATGCAGGTTCAGTTCCTGCAAGAGGCAGGACCTTTTTCTAACCTAGATCGACTTTTTTTTGGTAATGGCTCTGTTATCCGGGTTTTTGTCGCCACAATGCTAGAACAAAAAACACGGTATTTTTGGGAACAGACAGAGATCATGTGGTTGGTAATTGGATTAAAACTTTTGCCTGGCCCTCGTCCCCTTTCTGTTGTCACTCGTTCTTCGGTTTGCCTGTACCTTCTGCTCCACTCTGTCCGGTGTTAAGTCGCTGTGTTAGGTCGCTAGATCAAGTCATGCTTCAACACTGATTACAATGTTGCGATGGTGATGACAACGAAGATGGTGGTGGTGATAATGAAGACGATAGTGGTGGCGATGAAGATAATGGTGGTGGTGATGATGACGATAATGTAAATGATGAGGATGAGGATGAGGAAGTGGAGGAGGAGGAGGAAGAGGATGCGTGAGACAGAGAAAACAAAACTCTAACAGACGCAGAGGGATATACCCCACGGCAACAGCAAAAAAAACAACAACTGTGCCATCACCACCAGTACCACCACCTCCACCACCACCACTACGACTGCCACTACCTCCACCATTACGTCTTCAAATCACTCCAAATTCAACAAACTAATTATTATGAAATGAAATTCAAAACAGTAAGGTTCTCACGCTAGCCCGGTAACACATTCAGCCGCTGTGTTAAAAGGTCGCAAACACTCACAGTCCCTCCGGGTTAAAGTGCATGTGTTTTAATGTAATAGGTTAGCGGGTCGTTGATCATGGTTTGACAGGCTGAGGTGTACAGTAGGTCACAAGGTTGTTGTGTCCATGTTGAAGATGAGGTGTGAGCTTATTTAAGCTTCTTTGTTGTCGTGACATTGGCAATGATTACCGCTACAGGATTTTCATTGGTAATGGGGATTTGTGCTGTTAACGTTGTAGCTTCTCACATTCTCCTCCTTCTCTTCCTCCTCCTCCTCCTCCTCCTTCTTCTTCTTCTTCCTTTATTTGTGTCAAATATTCTTTTTCTTTTCCTCCTAATGTTAAATTTCTTGGTTGCTGTAGGATAGTACATTAGGTAAAGCGTTTTATCGTGGTATGCTAGTAGTTACATTTCTCTCTCTCTCTCTCTCTCTCTCTCTCTCTCTCTCTCTCTCTCACACACACACACACAACACACACACACACACACACACACGTTGACTGCCTGCATGCAAATCACGAAGAAGTTGCCAACTTGAAAGCAGTTAATTACTCCAAGACACGACCTTGCCCCCTCCTTACAATTTCTAATCAATCTTTAACAACAGGCACACGCAGTCAGTCTTTACCCATAAACACACGCAATCAAACTTTAACAATAGGCGCACGCAAAATGCGAATCCACTGTTTCCAAAAAAAAAAAAAAAAAGGCGCGGAATTGATTGAAATTGTGACACACACGCACTCCCTTCATAATCACGAACAATCGGGAGAGAAATTGTTTGAGAAAGTTTGCATGTAACTTCTTCAGAGCTAGGCGTTTTGATATAACATTGGTATGATTGCTTTTGACATGTGTGGGAACAATGGAGAGAGAGAGAGAGGGGGAAGGGGGGCTGATATATTGTGTGTGCGTGTTTGTGTGTTGTGTGAAGAGAGTGTGTGTGTGTTTTATTGTGTATATTTGTGTGTGTGATTGTGTGTGTGTGTGTGTGTGTGAGTGAGAGTGAAAGTTAGAGAGGGAGCGTTTTGTTAAGAAGACCAAGACCATAGCTGTAGCGCCAGTATAAGAGGTAATAATCATTACTTAAAGTAATGTAGCTAGAGAGAGGGAAGGAGGAGGATGGGGTGGGTTGTGGGGGGGGGGAGCAATTTTAATGATTGCAAAATTGTTAATTTGGCTATTGACATGTTTGCGTGACTGATGTATTTGACTTATAAGTGACTGGCTGAGTGGTTGAATGATTATTAATTTATTAAGTGATGCGAGCGACTGTTTGACCGACACGGACGATTTGTTATAATTTATAATATTGCGGTTTGCGCGTTTATTTGTTGTCATTAACATATCCTATCCGATATCATTTTAATCTTATGTTGTTGGGTTGTGGGAATCTGGGATTGTAATTTTGATATTGCCTAATGACCCATATTTCCTCCCTAACCTTGCTTCTCTAGCCCCACAACTCCACTCCCCAACCTTGCTTCTCTATCCCCACAACTCCACTCCCTAATCTTGCTTCTCTATCCCCACAATTCCCCTCCCTAACCTTGCTTCTCTATCCCCACAATTCCCCTCCCTAACCTTGCTTCTCTATCCCCACAACTCCCCTCCCTAACCTTGCTTCTCTATCCTCACAATTCCCCTCCCTAACCTTGCTTCTCTATCCTCACAATTCCCCTCCCTAACCTTGCTTCTCTATCCTCACAATTCCCCTCCCTAACCTTGCTTCTCTATCCTCACAATTCCCTCCCTAACCTTGCTTCTCTATCCCCACAACTCCCCTCCCTAACCTTGCTTCTCTATCCCCACAATTCCCCTCCCTAACCTTGCTTCTCTATCCTCACAATTCCCCTCCCTAACCTTGCTTCTCTATCCTCACAATTCCCCTCCCTAACCTTGCTTCTCTATCCCCACAACTCCCCTCCCTAACCTTGCTTCTCTATCCCCACAACTTCCCTCCCTAACCTTGCTTCTCTATCCCCACAACTCCCCTCCCTAACCTTGCTTCTCTATCCCCACAACTTCCCTCCCTACCTTGCTTCTCTATCCCCACAACTCCCCTCCCTAACCTTGCTTCTCTATCCCCACAACTCCCCTCCCTAACCTTGCTTCTCTATCCTCACAATTCCCCTCCCTAACCTTGCTTCTCTATCCTCACAATTCCCCTCCCTAACCTTGCTTCTCTATCCTCACAATTCCCCTCCCTAACCTTGCTTCTCTATCCCCACAACTCCCCTCCCTAACCTTGCTTCTCTATCCCCACAACTTCCCTCCCTAACCTTGCTTCTCTATCCCCACAACTCCCCTCCCTAACCTTGCTTCTCTATCCCCACAACTCCACTCCCTAAGCTTGCTTCTCTATCACCACAACTCCCCTCCCTAACCTTGCTTCTCTATCCCCACAACTCCCCTCCCTAACCTTGCTTCTCTATCCCCACAACTCCCCTCCCTAACCTTGCTTCTCTATCCCCACAACTCCCCTCCCTAACCTTGCTTCTCTATCCCCACAACTCCACTCCCTAACCTTGCTTCATCCCCACAATTCCCCTCCCTAACCTTGCTTCTCTATCCCCACAACTCCCCTCCCTAACCTTGCTTCTCTATCCCCACAATTCCCCTCCCTTCCCCCCCCCCCCCCCCCCATGATCCCCGAAAGCGCTATGGTAGAGACTGGAGAGAGGTCGCCGCTATCCGTGTGGTGGTGGTGGCATTTTCAACGGCACTTCCAGTTTCCGAACAAGCACCGACCCTCCCCCCCCATTCCCCCCACTCATTCATCACCACTTGCGAATGACGAGAAAAAGTATTGGATGCAGACAATTAGTATAATGATTGTCAATGGAGAGACATAGTAGTCTTGGCAGTGCAGTGAGGGTGTAGTGACGATGTAGTGACGGTGTAGTGACGATGTAGTGACGATGCAGACTTAATGTGGTGCTGATGATGTATTGCGTAACTGGAAACATAACCGCTGAAATGCCGTGCGTAGTAGTGCTAGTACAACTTGCATCATTAACACACAGCAGGGTGTCTCTGGCGTTAGTACACCTTCTGTGTCACACCTTTACCCCACCCCCACCCTCGCTTCAACCACCTTACCCTCTCTCTCTCTCTCTCTCTCTCTCTCTCTCTCTTTCTCTCTCTCTCTCTCTCTCACTCTCTCTCTCTCTCTCTCTCTGTCTCTTACCGGCACTATGCTTCTTAGATAGTAGGTGTAATTGTACCACATGACTATTTGATATACATTGGGTTATTTGTTATGTATTGTGTAATTGCAACACCACTATTGATTGTCATATAGCTCTTTTGTATGCTAAATAATAGTATAGTTCTTATAATTTGTTTTGTCGTGTTTTTATTGTTGTTTGTCTTATCGCTGACATATTGTGACTGAAAATCGGAGAATGCGAGTGTGAATGATACGAGCGAGGAACGATTGTAAGATTAGGTTCCCGTCTAACATACAAAATGACTGACTCTCTCTCTCTCTCTCTCTCTCTCTCTCTCTCTCTCTCTCTCTCTCTCTCTCTCTCTCTCTCTCTCTCTCTCTCTCTCTCTCTCTCTCTCTCTCTCTCTCTCTCTCTCTCTCTCTCTCTCTCTCTCATCTTTCTCCCATAGGTCTCGCAGCAACATAAACCCCAAGGGGTGTACATCATGCTTTCTTCTCAAAAAGGCAATATTCTTAGTTATATCTGTTGATGTCGGTGATCAACGTGCAAAACTTTGAATCCATCTTTACTGTTGTTGTTGTTGCTGTTGTTGTTGTTGTTGTTGCTGATGTTAAAAGTATCTCTATCTCTCTTTTTAAAAATGTAATGGGCGCTCTCTGGTTTCTTTTGAGGCGCAAAGAGCATCAACCTTTCCTATCGATACCTGCCACCTCAAACATCTGGTTGCAGGGACGGTTTTACGCAGATTCAAATGTATCTGCTTAATTCGAGATCAAACCCTCAAACCCACATCCTCCTCCTCCACATCCTCCTCCTCCTCCTCCTCATCATCATCCTCATCGTCGTCGTCGTCATCACCATCATCGTCATCATCGCCATCATCGTCCGCCAGTGAAATATAGTATTGAAGCATATAATCTAATGTCGTATTCCGGTGACAACTTTAACATGAATGTGAGTCAAATTAAAATCATCCTAATCTCACTTCGATCACCCGTCACCTTTACTTTAATACAGCAGTATAATATATTTCGGCTAATTTCCATATGCATCGATTTAAAAAAGCATAATTTGCCTAAAGTTATAATAGTGATAATATTTGAGTAAATTTGCTGTCGTCTACGACTTTCAATGGTGCTTGAAGGAAATCAAGCTAATTAGAAAACAACGTTCGTCATTACACTCAATGTCATCGTTGAGATATCCGTGTGCAAACTCCACTTTGCTGAAGGCAAATTATTCAGGACATATTTGTGTTTTGTATGCGTGTATTTTGTGTTTGAGTTGTGGGTTGTGACTGGACTGTGTATGTGGCTGCAGAAGAGGATGTTGCTGAGGAGTGGCTTTTTTCCCCCTCCCTTCTTCCTTCTGGTTGTCGTTGCTGTCGTCATCATCGCCTACAGGAGTACTTACGTCGTTGTCAGCGCCCATTGGCGTTTTGGTCGTCTGCTTCCTTCTTTTGTTTTCCTCCCTTTTATTGGCATTGATTTTTTTCTTATTTCGAATAATGGTGTGTGTAGTTCTCTCTCTCTCTCTCTCTCTCTCTCTCTCTCTCTTTTTCCTCTCTCTCTCTCTCTCTCTCTCTCTCTCTCTTTCTCTCTCTCACACACTCGCACACACACACACACACCCCCCACACACAAACTTACTCACACTTTTGTTTTCTTTTATTTGTTGTCTTTCTTTCACTTCCTTCTTTGCTTGACGCCTATTTGTGAGTTACCATAAGAGTTGAAGTCATAACTTAAAACTAAATCTATGTTAATACATGTTAAGTTGTCAAATGCATACTAGCCCATTATTTGAACTACGTCAGTACAAATTGAGGTATAACAGACGTCAGTACAAATTGAAGTATAACTGACGTCAGTACAAATTGTAGTACAACAGACGTCAGTACAAATTCAAATATAACAGACGTCAGTACACATTGAAGTATAACAGATGCCAGTACAAATTGAAGTATAACTGACGTCAGTACAAATTGAAGTGTATCAGACGTCAGTACACAGAATATAACGGACGTCAGTACAAATTGAAGTATAATAGACTTCAGTACAAATTGAAGTATAACAGACGTCAGTACAAATTGAAGTATAACAGACGTCAGTACAAATTGAAGTATAACAGATGTCAATGGACTTACACCTTGTAGGTGTGTTTACATTGCAAATGGTCCCCGGGAAAACAACATCATTTGCGGTGTTTAAAAGGCCCAATTCGAAGGCGTGATTTACTTTTGGCGAAAACGAGTTTACATTTAAGTTCGCATTGCTTTTACATCAAATAATAATAAAGTGGGCTACAGTTTAAGCTTTCCATTTCGGGTCTGTCCTATCCTATCCTATCCTATCCCGTAACTTGCAAGTCATTGGGGCACCACAGATAATCGTTTAACCAGCGTACTCCATCTTTCTCTGTTCTTAGCAACCCTCATGGCTTCGCTCAGTGTCAAGCCAATCCATTGTCGACTGTTGTCCTCCCCCCTCTTTTCTGTTTCCCTCTTCTTCTGCCTTCTTGCACCGTGCCTTGCAGGACGGTCTATGCAAGGCCTGATGCTCTGGTGACGTGGCCATACCATCGAAGTTGGTGATATGCTGGGTATAGGAAATGAAAAATACAAAGCACGGGGATGAGGCGCTACAGAAGACTTCTGGGTATTTCCTATACCCAGCACATCACCAAAAACTAAGTCCGACAGAGGTAGGGTAGGGTGTATTTTATCAATTTAAAACGAAAACCCTTACGAGCAATTGTTTGTACGGGTTCTGTCTGTTACCGTCTTTGATAGCTGCTATTTTTAGCTCCAGAATGTTGGCTGGCTAGCTAACCGTGTGGTATTAATAGGCACAAAACTACAGAATTTGTTTATTTAAAAAAAAACTATACATTCAAAAGAGCTTTTTATGTGTTATTTTTCAGTGGGTCAACACGGACTGTGAATGCTATAAGGATCTGGGGTCAACGTGGGTCTCTTTAGGTATTGGTCAACAATAATAATGAACTTATTTTTTATTTATTATTATTTATTTATTATTTAATCGTTCTTATATAGCGCTTTTTCCAGCTCAAGAGTTGCTCAAGGCGCTGGCCGATACAGGACTCAAGCCGCCCGAGGCGCCAACTTGCAGCCTTTGGGCGCATCGTAATAACGCTCCGACAACTGAGCACAATCCTGGGCAGCCAGGGATGGGGGAGAAGGACCTAGGTGCATGCTGGGTGTGTTCTTGTCACCGGCACGCACCCGTCTAGGACATGAGCGTCAGGATCTTTAAAGTCCGTTATGATGGAATGTATGCGACACAGACTAGACCTCGGTTTATACTCTCATCCGAAGGAGTAGGAAACTTAACCACGATGTATCCATTATTTTAGTGTTCTTATTGTGCGCTTTTCCACTTCAAGAGCACTGAAGGCGCTGATCGACAAAGGATCGAACTCAAGTCGTCCGCTTGCTGCCTTAGATGCGTCATCAGTGTTTAGCAGCCACCTTTAACCTTTGACACAGCAATGATTACACCTCTGACCTTGCTTTTATTTAGTGCTAAATTACCCCTCAAACAAGGACAAATGAATATAAACTGTAGCCCATACTCTTCATTAACACCGCAAAATGCTTTGAATGGATTCATGTTTTTGTGTGTAATACTTAGGAAGCTTAACTTTCATCATTTTTTATGTTCTTGGTGTACAACTAGTTGATTAAATTCACGATCAATACATCAAATCAATATTCAAAAGCACTCCATGACTTTTCCAATATTTGCAAAAACGAAGAGCACTTTTGAAGTGTTTCATTGATGTTGTCTGCACCTCACTGCCATTTTGTGCACCATCTTGAAAGCCGCAATTCGTGTCTTTATACCGAAAAGCTGACTTCAGTGTGTATATTTTTACTACAAAGTAAATAATGTGTCTTTTCAGTGAACATCGGACTGGAGAGTTTTCCTTGCACAAAATAGATGTTGCAAATAGAGATGAGAAAGTTCGTGCAAATATCCTCGTGTATAAGATCATTGGATTTCCATTGTGTATATAGTGTATATTTATATTGTTTATTGGTTTTTAACTAACTTTTCAATCGAACTCTCTGCATCAAAATGTTTGCACTAGCGTGTGAGAGACCCAGGTTTACGACTCGATGGTATATGGCGAATTTTCATACCGTGCTGGAGTAGATATTTTTTATAATGACTCTTGATACCACGTTTCACCTTCCTCGTGTTACCGCAGCAGCACTTGAGAGAATCCGGTCATAACTCCCAAACAGGCTGACGTAAACACACGGGCCTATGTGCAGATCATTTAGGATTCGTGGCTTAGTTGTTCAGGATGTCTTACAGCGCCCATAAAAAGCTGCAATGTAGCGTCTTGCGCTGCTTGGATGGGGGTCCTGTTTAACGTGGTAAAAGCGCTATAGGAGGACGATATATTATCACTAGATCATACAATCAGCGGCTCATTATTTTGTTTGTTGGCTATTCTTCACTAAGTTTGACTTCTCGACACTGATGATCCGTGTTGGCTTCGCACCTGAGCTTTTATTTAGATAAAGCGCGCGGTTTTCTTTGTCAGAATTGTAAAGCCTATTACTTCTTCTAACCCGAATCATAGACGTCGTTTATTTAGGCCAGCTTTTTTCTAAGAGCGCACTTTACCGTTTCTTTTCAGCCATTCACGTTCCGCATCAACAATATTTTTGGTAGGCAGAAAACGGTCTAGTCATTTCCTATACTGTTGTGTAGTGTGTTCCTATACTGTTGTGTAGTGTGTTCCTATACTGTTGTGTAGTGTGTTCCTATAATGTTGTGTAGTGTTTTCCTAAAATGTTGTGTAGTGTGTTCCTATACTGTTGTGTAGTGTGTTCCTATAATGTTGTGTAGTGTGTTCATAGGCAGGTGCAACAAACACCTTATGAAAAGTAAAATATTGAAGAGTTTGGGGTTTGTATGGATTCGCGGGCTAAATTGGGATTTCCTGATCAGCGTAAGCACCGTTGATGCTATTGCAGTACTAATGATTACTTTGAAAACAAGTACTTTCTAATCTAAGTATTTAGATACTTGTAACAAATTACACAAAACATGTCCGCTTGTTCTCAGCATATAAATAATCCCTAAAATCCGACTGCACCACTTATTTCAGGCATTGTGTCTTCAGTGTGGTTGTTGTTGTTTGTAGATTATAGTCACACGACACTTTCGCATATAGGTGACTACTGGACCGATTTATACTGACACCAGCGGGCCAGTTGTTGGTAAAGGGGAAAATAATATGATCACACGTTGACCAATCCGGGATTCGAACCAGCGACCTTTCGGTTACTAGCAAGACGCTCTTACCAACTGAGCTACCCGGCCCCCAACAGTGTGGTTAAAAGTGAAACTTTTGGTTCTACCAAGGACAATTCCTTGGGATTATAATGGTACCTTGGTCATTGATTGCACCATCCCCCACCTCTTCCCCGCCTCTCTCTCTCTCTCTCTCTCCTTTTGTCCTGGTAATCCATGTGTGTGGACCATCGGAGTTTCCGTTTCTTCACCACTGTGAGCAGGTCACCGTGTTGCCATTGGACCACACCATGACCTGCTCAAAGTGGTGAAGAAACGGAAACTCCGGTGGTATGGCAACGTCACCAGATCCTCAGGACTTGCAACGACCATCCCGCAAAGCACAGCGCGAGGAGGTACAAGAAGAGGGAGACCGAAAAAGAGGTGGGAGTACAACATTCGAGAATGGACTGGTTTGACACTGAGCGAATCGCAAAGCCATCAGGGTTGCTGAGGACAGAGAAAGATGGAGTACGCTGGTTAAAAGATCATCTGTGGTGCCCCTGCGATCTCCGAGTTACGGGATAAGATAGGGGAAAAAAAATCTCAAAGTGGGTCATGTTATTGTAGACGAGGCGCCATACGGAAACTATTGACGTTTCATTACGTTGCCGTTACAGCGTTGTATTGCAATCATTGACCATGCTGCCCAATCATTCCTTTCAAACACCAACTGCTAGAAAAGAAGTGTTGGAGCAGTGGGGATGGGGATAGGGGGATGGAAAGTAGTGGGTTCAAAGTGTAAATTGCGATAACTGTGCATTGTTCTCATATCATTCCTCCAATCACACCCATAGCTTGTATTAAAATGGTGTTGGTGGAGCTAGCTGTGGAGCAGATGGCGTTGTGTTGACTGGTCTCAGAGAGTGTGTCTGTGTTTCGCGCACGCATGATCGCTTCAATTTCATACAGTTATTTAAGTTTCAAAATACCAATAGGATGCCCTTCCAAACCAAATTCCCACCGATCTGGATTGCCTTGTCAGTATCTGAAAACTTCCAATAGACAGCAGTTCAGAAAATCCATTAATGTGCCCTCGTATAACCGTCACACCTATGTATTTAACCAAACTCTTTTAGTGTTTTGACTTGGACATTTTGTAGCGTTGAGTACCGTGGGTAAACAAGGAATATTTGGATGGTTGATACTTCAAGTACTAATCGTTGAACATGGCCGTAGCGAGCACTACGACACATTCTATATCCTGCTCACATTGCACTTTGGCAGTTCTGCTGCAAAAACACACTGGGGTGAAAATTGCCCCCAGGGATACCTACCATTGTCAAAGAGGGGGGGGGGGGGGAGAGAGAGAGAGAGAGAGAGACAGAGAGACAGACAGACAGAGATAGAAACAGAGATAGACAGAGAGAGACAGAGAGACAGTAAGGAGGGGTGGGAAAGAAGATGACGTGTGGAAGGGGTGGGGGATGAGCTTAGTAGTCTGGCGATCATAACCGGCCAGCAAGTTGTCTTGAGTTCAAAGCCCGTTTATGACAATGGCATTTTCCTTTTTTACACACGTCATTTTCTCTAATGACTCTTTGGACCATCTCCCTCTTCCTTACTGTCGCCTTGGCGACGCGTGAAAGATCTTGTTTAGTTTGTCACAATGCTCACGTGATCAAATAACCAGGAATATTCTTATCACTTATCACCCCCTACCAGCAACACCCACCCACCCACCCAAAGAGAAAGAAAGAAAGAAAGAAACAAACAAACAAACAAACAAACAAACAAACAATTAGCATGTGTTTGTGTGGGTATGTATGTGTGTCTCTCTGTAAACACGCCCTTTTATACTTAGATGCGATGTTTGCTATTATTTCTTTACGAAGTTTAACGTGTTTTATTTCATAATGTTGTACCATATTGTTCAAATATTTAGCCTTGTTAGATGCGATGTTTGTATTATGTCTTACGATGTTTAAATATGTATCCTTGCGAGCGTATGTGTGTGCGAGAGAGAGAGAGAGAGAGAGAGAGAGAGAGAGAGAGAGAGAGAGAGAGAGAGAGAGAGAGAGAGAGAGAGAGAGAGCTAAGAGCAAGCTTTAACTTTGGTTTTGCGTAACAACAAAAAATATTATTATTAGCAATATTAGCAATACACACATACATGCATATACACAAACAGGCGTGCGCGCTCGTGCGTAATAACACACACGCACGCGCTGAAAGAGAAAAGAGAAAGCCTCATTTAAAGGGCAATACCTACATAATCCAGTACATTGAGGCGGAGATATTATTGGCAGCACATATGAGACAGTTCAATCGATGGAAGTGGACAATATGCCTGCAGCAATGATAGTTTCTCTGCACAACTCCCTCAAAACGGAATCGGTTAGGACCAGTTGCCTTGCGCACAAATGGCGCCGTTTGCCGCCACGATGGTTTCGTAAGAAACAAGTGGAATACTTCCAGAGCAAAAATGGTTTATGGCAATTATTTAGGGAGATATATTGTGAGCAGGGTAACAATGGTAGCTTCTCTGCACAGCCCTGGCAAAACGGAATCTGTTGGGACCAGTTGCCTTGCACAGAAATGGCGCACATTGCCGCTACGAATGGGACATTAAAAATAAATGGGATAGTTTGTTGTGAGCAGGAATGCAGATATTGCCCGCCACAATACGATGATCAAAAATAAGGGCAGATATTTTCTAAGCATCATTGGAAGCTTGGAATTGAGGAAGGTATTACGTCAGCAAAACTATGAGGCAGGTGTCATCGTCTGGCTTTGTATATTAACCTGGCGGGAAGACATAGAAGGAAACCCCTCCCAGACCTGGGAGCGTTCAGATATAAAAACGTTCATCAGAAAACTTGTCACGTTACTCAAAGCTGTTATTAATTTTGTGGGGGAGAGTAATAATTTAAAATTCCAAACATTAGTCACTGAAAGAAGTGCATCATTAAAATCGAGCCAAACAAAGAAAGAAGGAAATACACTTAGGCTACGTTCATGCTAAGCCCGGCAAGTTGCCGTCAGCCAGTTGCCGTCTGCAAATTGCCGTCACGAGTGTTCACGGTAGAGCCCGAAGTTGCTGTCCGGCTAATTGCTGCCACAGTACTTTGTATACAAAGATCGCGCTTTCCAGGCGGAAGAGGCGCATACTCCTGTGATGTATCGATTATTAAAACGGAATTCTCGCAAATATAATGTGCACCCAATTCACCGCAATCGTAGAGTGCATGGAGAATACCGTCATTTGATTCCGCAAGTGATGAACGATACCCAGAAATGTGTAAAATACATAAGGATGCGAAGAGAGATTTTTCAAGATCTGCTTAGCCAATGCCGTGAAGATTTGACAAAACAGTCTACAATTTTTCAAATGCCCATTTCGCCAGCGGAGCGCTTGATTGTAACACTGAGATAAAGTATTTAGCTGTATATAACAGTTACATGAATGCGAGAAAGACATATCTGACTAAATCATCTAAAACTGTTTAGACTGACTAGATCTAAAACTGTTTAGACTCAGACAAGATCTAAAACTGGTTAGATCTGGGAAAATTGCAACGAGAGAAAGAGAGAGAGAGAGAGAGAGAGAGAGAGAGAGAGAGAGAGAGAGAGGGAAGGAGGGAGGGAGGGATGTGAAAGAAAGATAGAGAGAGAAGGGTTATATGTCAATCCAACACATGCATGAACATATAAACACACGCACACATTTTGCCGCGAATCAAGCCCATTCACTTTGTCGGTATGGTGAAAAATTCCTTCCCTTCGACCAGCTAGCCGTTTTTTTTGTGACAAGCGACAAAGCATTTTGCTGGCTGACGGCAGCCGACGGCAACTGGCTGGCAGCGTGAACGTGCATCGCCGGCTTTCATGGTGGGAAAGAAGAAAAGGGCATTACCACAGATTTCAACCAGTTGCCGGCGGCAGCCTACGTCAACTTGCCGGGTTTAGCATGAACGTACCCTAAACATATTATAGTGCCTGAACAAACCCTTGCTTTCTGCTGACAGCGAAGGAAGTTAAGCGGCAGCAGGTTCACAGTGTGGGTGTCGACTGTCAGCACCTTGAGTAAGACGTTGAGCCATAAGTCAGGTATATAACGTACTGTTAAAACAAAGTGTCTGCGCTGCGTAATGTGTATATGTATGAGCATGTGTATGTATGTGCATGCGTGTGTGTATGTAGGCCTATGTGTGCGTGCGTGCGTGTTATGCCTGCACAAATCCACTCTCTGCTGCTTCAAATACGTAATAACAACACAAATAATGTGGAGTTGCACTGACACGAGAGCCAAAAATTTTTTGCACAGCCGTGTTGACACAACAACACAATCTTGCAGTGTGGCGTTGACTCGCAGATAAAAAGGCATTTGCATTCGCAACCAGCTGTTGCAGGTTTTTGGTCCCGGAAGTCCGTTATTCCGTCAACGTTTTTATTTTGTCGGAAGTCCGTTTTTTTCTCCTGAAACGGAAAATTGCTGCATAATAGGCGGATATTGCATGCTGCTTGGGTAAACTAAGCATGCGTGTCAATGAATCAAGGCCGCATGTCCCTTTCCTGTCCCACTGGACTGTACGCCACAAAAATACCCTGCTCTCGTTATATTATAGGACCTGACAATATTGGCACACACCAAGTATTTTGGCAATTTGTTTTCACTTCTTTAGAACTCACACTTTGTTACAAACCCAACCTTTATACATGTCGGGTTATGATAACGCAAAAGTTAGACCACTCTGTTTTGTTTTCTTCTACCAAGGCAAGTCCGTGTAAGTCAAGAATAAGACTTAAAAGTCTTGTGGCCAACTGTATGAGAAAGGACTAAAACTCGTACATTAAATAGTCTGTGATTTGGTCAAACGGCTTGAACAAACAAGATGTGAAATAAAACCAGCGTAACAAAGGTCTTAGGGTGAATTTTCAATGTTTTTAGCCATTTTAGGTTGAGAGAGAGAGAGAGAGAGAGAGAGAGAGGGTGAGAGAGAGAGATCTAGAAAAGTAAGTCATCTTAATACAGACAAAGGTAATTAGAAAAAAAGTATGTTTTCTCAACCCAGCATCGCTAATTGGTCTTGATAGGTCTTGTCATTGGACGGAAGTTACCTGTGGTGACTGCCTGCTGATCCAAACAGAAAAGGAAGCATAGTCTAGGAAGGCAGGGTGTTTACATCATGCAAAAGAGAGTGACGGATATGACTGGTCACTCACGCAGTCATTTTGCAATTGTGAGGTCACATGGCCTGGAGAATGCCTCAAGGAGAGAGGGAGAGAGAGAGAGAAGAGAGAGAGAGAGAGAGAGAGAGAGAGAGAGAGAGAGAGAGAAACCTACACTTTCTCTCTCATTCCACAAAGACAAACGTCACATTTTCCCACTCCCTCCCAGACCTCACACCAACTTTCATCACACTCCCCGACACACCTTTACCCATCTCCTACACGACACACCCAAAACAACACCTTAAAAGTTGGTGTACACCACGCCGCCATCCCAAGAGACGAGAAGAGCAACAGCTATCGGCAGCAGAACTCGTCAGTATTCACAGTCCATTTCCAACAGTCTAGACTCCGCAGCAGAAAAGAATACTTTTCAAAAGCGACAACGGCATTTTAATCTGTACTGACGGCGTGCACCAGGGACTCCTTGCTCGACCGTTTGTTGTTTAAACCCGAGCTGACTTGAGGCTACAAGTTTAGAAAGGCAATTGGCGAACAGTCACTGCAAGTCCAATGAGAATTGCGCAGTGTGGAAGCCTGTTGATGTTGTTTATTGACGGTCTAGAACAGCTTTAAGAAGAGCATAGAAGAAGGAGGAGGGAGGGATTTGGTGTGTGATGAAGATGAGGGTGCAACAGCACATTATTGTGCATGACGTTTGAGATTAAGGATTATTTTTTGAATGAGGTGTGGTTGAAGATGGAAGATTTAGTTCCATTACCGGCCTCTATTGGTATGTGGTGGATATAAAAACATAAGCATAACAATCATATTTCGGTTGTAAAAAAACAACAAAAACACCCAATAAAATTACTAACATTCCAACTTTAACATTCAAAACAATTACATTCGACCATTATGTTATTATTATTATTATTATTATTATTATTATTATTATTATTATTATTATTATTATTATTATTATTATTATTATTATTATTATTATTATTATTATTAAAACAATTACATTCGACCATTATGTTATTATTATTATTTTTTTAAAATTATTATTATTTTTATTTGTTATTATTATAGTGGACGGACATTGCGATTGAAGGATGGATGGATGAAGAAAGAGAGAGAGAGAGAGAGAGGGAGAGAGAGATAGGGAGGGAGAGGATAAAATAACAATTTTATTTAACAAGGGTAAAAATGTAAGCGCTTGGTGTACTTTTTTCCATCTTGCCTTTGGGGCTTGTAACAATAACAATTAGTATAACAAAATAATTTTATAACAGTAACATCATAATGTAACAAATATAATCAAAATCTATTAGAAAATAATCTTCGTTAAATGTAGAAATTAATCGACGTTGTAATTTTATGACCTGATGTGGATATTTTAGTTTCATTTGTTTTTCATGTAAAAGATGCTGAGTAGTGGTCACTGCAACGGTGCAACCATAATTATACTGATACACACACTTCTGTAATATGAGCTTTGTTACTTTGTTATACATATAAAGCGCGCGCGCGCGCGAGAGAGAGAGAGAGAGAGAGAGAGAGAGAGCAATTGTCTTTTGAATAAAACACAAAAATATAAGGATAGATATGATCAATCTGCTTTGGTTTGTTGTTGTGTCTTTGACTCATTGTAGCTTTGTTGTGGTGTTGTTATACAACACACTGTTTTTGTTTATGAGGACAATATTACGTTATGCTACAGTACCACACAAACTGCTGTTACAGGAGTAGACGAAGTGCAGGTGAACAGAAGAAAACAGCTGTACATTTTGTTGTTAATGCATAAGTCCCCATCATGGGCAAGTCTGTGGGATTTGACGGTTGATGTTCCAGCCTTTGGCAAGGGCTTGAACGAGAGTGACATCATAAGACGCTTAGAAGCTCGTCCTTCTTACGGTTGTACTATCCAGTCAGCGTTATCAAACGTAACATCACCTTTGTCTGTGTCATCTGTAAACCTATTACCAGTTGATTTTTTTGTGTCCTTCGGACACTTTCTAAAACCATTTTTTTTACTGTCCGGATGGCAGTTTGGCAATGTGGGTAAAGATATTACCTTTTTTTCCCCAGTTCACTCCCTTTGGCCACCGCACATTATCCTGCTGTGGCTTGGAGGCTGAGAAAGGTCTGCTAGTGGTGAGAGTGATGGGGGAAAGGAGGAGGAGATGGAAAGGGGCTTGGGATGTGCGTGAACAATGGTAGCAGTTAACAGTAGGTGATGTGGTAGTAGTGTCGTGAACAATGGTAGCAGTTAACAGTAGGTGATGTGGTAGTAGTGTCGTGAACAATGGTAGCAGTTAACAGTAGGTGATGTGGTAGTAGTGTCGTGAACAATGGTAGCAGTTAACAGTAGGTGATGTGGTAGTAGAGTCGTGAACAATGGTAGCAGTTAACAGTAGGTGATGTGCTAGTAGAGTCATGGCAAGCAAGATGACTGGTGGCTGTAAGGATTCAGGTTTGAAAGGTTATACCTGCTGCTTCTCGCTGTTCACATTCCAGACCCTCTGAAGCATCACTTCTGCAGTTGATCGTTCTGCAGCACACAGCAATACTAGCTTGGAAGTGTTGACTGTTGTTGCCTTAGGCTCCTGTCATCACTGGGATTTGGGGGACGACATTTCACCAAAAGAAATAATGCGCGGTTTGCATTCATAACAAAAAGAGGCACATTTGTGGGTTTTATCGGACAGTAAACTTGTATTGTGTTGTATTGTATTGTGTTGTATTGTATTGTGTTGTATTGTGTTGTGTTGTATTGTGTTGTATTGTGCTGTATTGTATTGTTTTGTATTGTGTTTAAGGAAAGTACGGCAGCGCTATGCAAAAACAGAGTAAGACAGGCTTAGCAACATAATTATTATAACCAAACCCACTATACCTTGGAAGAAAAGCCTAATAGCGACAATAAGATGGCCCGTGTTTACAGCCATTATTTATTATGTCTGGAATACCGAGAATGGAACCTGCAATGGAACCTGCAACTTCTAAAGCTAAAACAAGGACATCTCGCTGTATCAACAAAGCCATCGGTATAGTGTTCAGCGTACACGAATGTAGATCTCTCTCTCTCTCTCTCTCTCTCTCTCTCTCTCTCTCTCTCTCTCTCTCCCTCTCTCTCTCTTTCTCTCTCTCTCTCTCTCCCCCCTCTCTCTCTCTCTTCAGATTTTGGTCACCTCACCTCACCTTCCCTCTCTCTCCCTCCCTCCTTCATTTCCATGGCAGGAGATCACACACAGTTGGAATTTTCCATTCTATGACAGGTCAGCAATCGTGAAAGAAGATTTTAAAATAAGAAAGGTATTTAAATGCGGATTAAATGATCGGAATAAAGCCGCTGACCCAGAAAAGAAGCGCATTTCGATTTGCCAGTGTAGCTAAATTTGCAAATTGAATTTTCCCCATCGCTGCTTTTGTGCCGGTACGGGCAGAATTGTGTCTTGTCTTGTGCGCAACCAACAATTAGTGAATTTGATTTCAAGAAAGATTAATAATTATGCGGATTTATGTAGTCGTTTTTGTCTTCTTTTTTTTTATTTGCATATAGCATCCTGTATTATTATTATTATTATTATTATTATTATTATTATTATTATTATTATTATTATTATTATTATTATTATTATTATTATTATTATTATTATTATTATTATTATTATTATTATTTTCTTCTTCTTCTTCTTCTTCTTCTTCTTCTTCTTCTTCTTCTTCTTCTTCTTCTTCTTCTTCTTCTTGTGTTCTTGTTCTTGTTCTTGTTCTTGTTCCCGTTCTTCTTCTTCTTCTTCTTCTTCTTCTTCTTCTTCTTCTTCTTCTTCTTCTTCTTCTTCTTCTTTTCTTCTTCTTCTTCTTCTTCTTCTTCTTCTTCTTCTTCTTCTCCTCCTCCACTCTGTCTAGCTCTCTCTGTCTCTGTTCCTTACCCACACAGCCACACACACGCACTCTCTCTTCCCAGCTCCCTAACTGCAGAGGAAGACAAGTGTGCGGACAACACAAAACATGGGTGGTTGACATAAGGAGAAAGGACTGCAGTTTATTGACAGCATGGTGGATATCATTCTTAGTATATGATATCATCCTTATTATATGATATCATCCTTATTATATGATATCATCCTTAGTATATGATATCATCCTTATTATATGATATCATCCTTATTATATGATATCATCCTTATTATATATCATCCTTATTATATGATATCATCCTTATTATATGATATCATCCTTATTTTATCATATCATCCTTATTATATCATATCATCCTTATTATATCATATCATCCTTATTATATCATATCATCCTTATTATATCATATCATCCTTATTATATCATATCATCCTTATTATATCATATCATCCTTATTATATCATATCATCCTTATTATATCATATCATCCTTATTATATCATATCATCCTTATTATATCATATCATCCTTATTATATCATATCCTTATCATATGATATCATCCTTATTATATGATATCATCCTTATTATATCATATCATCCTTATTATATCATATCCTTATCATATGATATCATCCTTATTATATGATATGATCCTTATTATATGATATCATCCTTATTATATAACATCATCCTTATTATATGATATCCTTATTATATGACATCATCCGGGGAACGAGGGATTGATAGTAAAGAGTTATCTCCCCTTTTCTGCTGCCAATGGCTTGCATGTGTGGAAGTGTGCCATATATACTGATGGCCATTTGTCTGTGTTCACAGCTTGTCAGTGTATCAGCTGGGTTTGTTGAATATCGAGAGATTGATTTACCCAAAGCATAAGAAAACGCCTGAATGAAGTTCCTCGGGTGAAACGAGTATACATTTTCATACTTTGGCTGGTGGACAACAGAAACGGTAAAGGAAGCTGTTTAAAATGCAGCCTGCCTTGCGTCAGTGTTGCACAGAGGGTTTGCTTTAACTGCTGTCCAGAGATTGGTGCCCTATTAATTAAACTAATCCCCGATGTTTGAACCCTTCACATCCTCCTACAGTTTCTCCTCCTCCTCCACCTCCTTATCCTCCTCCTCCTCCTCCTCCTCATCATCATCATCAGAGAGAAAGAGGGAGAGATATATGCGGTATTGTAACTGGCGATGCATAAAAAGTCGGGTTTCCACTGAGGTTGATCATGGCGGGAGAGGAAAGGGAAAGGGGGGCAGGCTTGATCAGTACCTCTCAACCGTGTCATCATCACACGCATATCATCCACGACACACAGGAAAACGCTGTGATAGTAGCCATTGCTTAGTTAGTATCTTGTACAGCGCTAATATTCATGCTGTCACAGCCGTGCTCAAATTTGAAGTCGTTATGACGCAGCTATGACTACTTTACTAACTTCTTAAGCTTTCGGACAACTACTATGATGATCATTGTCAAGGTGGCGACGTGGTGATACTTCCTTAACGCTTATGCAATAGGACGTTAAGTTTCCTTTTCCTCCTATTTACAACACATGAAGCGCCGAAAAAAACCACTGTGAAGTCAATGAAACAGTGATCTTTTAATATACTTGACGTGGTTTCTTTTATCGCTGGGTTCCACTTTATACTATGACTTTTTATACGCTGTTTCACGTTTCCCGGGTTAGCGATTAAACAAAAAGGTAAAGGTAGTCCCATAGCCTTGTGGCCGTAGGGGAGCGTGATGTTGGAGATCACACTTATCTTGGGCCAGCGTAATGAGGGTGATGCCTATCTCTCTCCCTCGCTGCTTTACCTTCTTCACCCTTAATAGAGTAGGTACTCAGTCACAGTTGAGTCAACTGGGGGCTTTGTTATTTGTCGCTTCACGTTTTGCGGTCACCCATCCATGTGCTAACCGCACTGGACGGTGCTTAACTTGCGACCAGTAGCGAGTGCTCCAACAACTGCGCTATCCGACACCCCCGGGTTAGCGATAACGGCATGTTAAAGCACCCGGTCGTATGGCCGGGCGCTAGGGTGAAAGATACCCGCATAATGACCAGTGGGTGGATCAGTTTGCTAATTAGAAGGTCGTTATAGACAAAGATGATTTTGATTACTTCTGTGTTTGTTTGACGTGTTGTTGACTGATTGGCTTGTGTAATTTGTTACAGGTAAGCTGACATAAACAACACTATTTTGTAACAGCCACACCTGTAAGTTACAATTGTTTTTTGTGTATGTTTTAAAAAGTTTTCTATTTTGTGTGTCTCGTCTTCATATATTTTATTATTTTAATTGTTTCTGAAAGGTTTTGTAATGCCTTGTCTCGCTTTGAGATGTTTGTGTCGAGTCTTCGTGTAAAAGGTTTTGTATTGCCTTGTTTGTCGCGTGTTGTCTTGTTTGCTCAATCTTTCTAATGTTTAAAGATCGTTTGATGGGGTTGTAAACTTTCACAAACATCCACGTTACTTTAGCATGTTCAGCGCTTAGCTGTAGAAATGACTCCACACCTCCACTGCCATCTAGAACAAAAAGAGGGAACATTCCCCACCCGTCCGAGAGGTTACAACGTGTTTAATCCGACCCTGCTCCTGATCCTTCTCGCTGATGAAAGCAACTCCAGAGGTGTTGTTCGAATTCCCAGAATTACAAATCCTAAATTCGTAATAAAAATCCAATTCTCTTGACCCCGTCATGATCCTGTGATGAACCATTGATGATCCGATGATGATCAGTCTGATCTGCCGCCTAAGGGACGTTACCGCGCTGCATGTTTCCAAGCAGGAGTTATCCCGCCTAGCGTGATGGATGAGGACGATGACATGTAGGGGATGATTTTACAGATAAAGGATTTTTATCGGCTCCTGTTTATCGCCTTGCTTTCACATCATAGAGCTTACTACACTGGATCAGTAACTGGCTTTCTAGCCAACCGATGTTCAACTTTGTGCTTTAAGCCGAGCATGTTTTTATTAATTTAAAAAAAAATATTTCATTTAATCGCTCTTGAGTAGCGCTTTTCCAGCTCAAGAGATGCTGAAGGCGCTGGCTGATACAGGATCTAACTCAAGCCGTCTGAGGCGGCCACTAGAGACAGAAGTTCCACCGGCCTTCCAAAAGTGAGCTGAAAGTCCAGTGTTTTAGGTCCATGCAAACACGGCGTGGTCGCTGCCTGCAGGTAGATCAGATGATTTGTAATGATCGGCGACCAGACTCTGGACAGGCAGCCTCTCTCACGTGTCAATAACTCATGTATGCAGGTCGTAAGTGTCACTCCGTCTGTGAATGAATGGACGTGCTCTCAAATGAGATTATGGTGTTATAGACCCAAACTGCGTTAGTGTCCCATTCCAACAACAGATACAGCGATGGCTTGTGAAGGGGTGTTTGGAAATCCTCATTTTGTCAGAGCGCAAACATTGATTCATATAGGGATTTAGGTCCAGTGGTAATGCGTGCATTGTGAGATGTTTAACGATATAAGCGATGATAGGAAGGCATGTTAGGACAGGTAGAAAGACCCGCATCCACACATCTTTACCAGAGTATCATTCTTACTTATCCAGTCTTTCGCAACAATGCTATTTGCTGGGATCACCTATGGGATGTTGAGATGTTACGCAGATGTAGAGCATACAATTTCTTACGATTGCAGTACTGATACAGAGAGAGAGAGAGAGATAGGGAGAGAGAGAGAGAGAGAGAGAGAGAGAGAGAGAGAGAGAGAGAGAGAGAGAGAGAGAAGGGTTCGATGGAGACAGTAGGAGAAAATTACTGAAAGAAACATACAGACGGGCAGTCAGACAGACAGATACATAAGCATAGACAAACCAATAGAAGTCTACAAGTGAGACAGAGATGAAAGGTTGTGACAGGGTTAACCCACAGATGTGAGGGTTGGGATGGTAGGCGATAACAAAATAAATACAATTTGTCTTTTCCACCATGATGTTCCAGTTTTGGTGGAAGGTGAAGAAGAAACAACGAAAGACACAAAACGCGGACAGCCAGAAATAGCACAAAGGCAGGGGACGAAGAGGAACAACACCAAACCTTCAAATAACGTTTGATGAGAAGGTGGCAAACGAAATAAAAACAACAGGCGGAAATTGTCGCTGGAGCTGAGATAACAAATGGCGTGGATAGCACAACATGACGAAAAACAATTTTTTTTAAAAGGGGAGGGGGGGGGATAGAAAGAGAGAAGAAAAAAGAAAGAATGGGGTTAAAAAAAGGAAAAGAATACAAAAAATAAAGAAGAACGGGGGAGGGGGGTGGGAAGATAGAAAGAACGAACAAAACTAAATAATGGAAAGATGCCATTTAAAAAACACGACAGAAGTAATTAAACAAACTAAAAAGTAGGAAAGAAGGAATGAGAAAAAAGGAAAAAAAAACAACGATGAAAGACAAACTTAAACATAAACAGGCAGACCGAAAAAAGACAGATTTTAAAAAAAAAGGAAAAAAATAAAAATTAAATAAAGAAAAAAAGATGATCGATTTAAAAAGAAGAAAAAAGAAGAAAGAGCACCAAAAAGAATGACAAGAAAAAAACCAGAAAGTCCAAATAAAAGTCTTGAAAGGAGGTCCGGAGGGAGGGGGCGATAGAGAGAGGGTGGGTGCGTGAAGAGGAAAGAAGTGTGTATGGATGGGGGTAGAGTCACAGGGTGTTGAGGGATTAAGGCCTAAAAAAGAAAAGTTGAGGCTATACAGGAAATAGGCAGTTTTGAGTGGAAAATAGCCAAACACAACTAAAAGCGAAGCGAAAACAACAAGGGGTGATTTTTAAAAACAGAAAAAAAAACACGAATTGATAGCAAATGCAGAAGAGGCGAGAGGAAGAAGAAAGAAAAAAAGAAAGACAAGCAACAATAAAAAATAAAGAAAGCAAAAACAAAGAAAAGAATGCAGCGGTTGAACAAACAACAAAATGGACAAATAGACAGCAAAGAAAAAAAAATAAAAACAACCCAAAAAGAAGAAAGAAAGAAAACAGAAAAGATAACAAAAACAACCCACCCCACCCCCCAAAAAAATCAAATATGGAGAAGACAGAAATATCGAAAAAGAATGGAAAGAAACAAAGAGGTTAATGAAAGAAAATAATACAGCGAAAGCAAATAAAAAGTGACAGAAGCTAGCCCGCTGGATGACAACGATAATGGACAGTTGTGTACGACTTGTGTTTTATTGAACGTCTTTTCTTCTCGGTTTCTTTCCCCTCTCATTTGTTTTATTTTCGCTCCAAGAATTGTAGGTGACAGCGTTTTCCTACAAAATTGCTGTGTTTTGAGTTTTGTTTTTGAAATTCTACATTTCTTGCTTTTATATTTTGATTTCTTGGCTTTGTTCTCGTTTTGCTTGTTGTTGTTGTTGTTGTTGTTGTTGTTGTTGTTGTTGTTGTTGTTGTTGTTGTTGTTGTTCTTCTTCTTCTTCTTCTTCTTCTTGTTCTTGTTCTTCTTGTTCTTCTTCTTCTTCTTCTTCTTCTTCTTCTTCTTCTTCTTCTTCTTCTTTCTTCTTCTTCTTCTTCTTCTTCTTCTTCTTCTTCTTCTTCTTCTTCTTCTTCTTCTTCTTCTTCTTCTTCTTCTTCTTTCTTGTTGTTGTTGTTGTTGTTTTGTTGTTGTTGTTGTTGTTCTTGTTGTTGTTGTTGTTGTTGTTGTTGTTGTTGTTGTTGTTCTTCTTCTTCTTCTTCTTCTTCTTCTTCTTCTTCTTCTTCTTCTTCTTCTTCTTCTTCTTCTTCTTTTTTCTTCTTCTTCTTCTTCTTCTTCTTCTTCTTCTTCTTCTTCTTCTTCTTCTTCTTCTTCTTTCTTCTTCTTCTTCTTCTTCTTCTTCTTCTTCTTCTTCTTCTTCTTCTTCTTCTTCTTCTTCTTCTTCTTTTTTCTTCTTCTTCTTCTTCTTCTTCTTCTTCTTCTTCTTCTTCTTCTTCTTCTTCTTCTTCTTCTTCTTCTTCTTCTTGTTCTTTGTTGTTGTTGGTGTTGTTGTTGTTGTTGTTGTTGTTGTTGTTGTTGTTGTTGTTCTTCTTCTTCTTCTTCTTCTTCTTCTTCTTCTTCTTCTTCTTCTTCTTCTTCTTCTTCTTTCTTGTTGTTGTTGTTGTTGTTGTTGTTGATGCTCTTCTTCTTCTTCTTCTTCTTCTTCTTCTTCTTCTTCTTCTTCTTCTTCTTCTTCTTCTTCTTCTTCTTCTTCTTCTTCTTCTTCTTCTCTTTCCAAACAAGCGTGGCAGACATAGGGTGGAGGGATACAGAGATGGTCAGATAATGGTGAAGGCCAGACCCGAACTCGGCAAATGGCGAAAAGATGTCCCCACACGCAGTTTTAACCTCTGATTTGATTGAAAGACCGTAAAAAGTGCCTCTGGTTTTCTTTGCACCAAACGTTCCAAACTGATCAATATTGTGATTCCCTCTTGATGACGGGTGCAGATGGGCAAAAAAGAAGAAAAGGAACAAAAAGTGGGGGCGGAGGGAAGGAGGTGTAGAAGAAGAACGAGAAGTAAGAAGAGGAGGAGGATGAAGATGAAAAAGCAGAAATGGACCGCCCTTACATAGCGCACTTTCTAGAAAGAACCAGCTTGATGATTGATGATGTTGTTGATGATGATGATGATTTGAATTGACGATGATGATGATGATGATGATGATGATGATGATGATGATGATGATGATGATGATGGAGTGAGGGTGGAGAGTAATACATTGCATTTCTTTAGCGTGCTAAACAATATACTGAACATTGTGGTCACTGAGATGAAGCAAGCGCAAGCAAGTTTACTGACATCAAATTCGAACTCCTGTCAATCAATCAATATCAATAATTTATTTTAACGTCTTTTCACATATGTGATTTTAGAACATACAGCCATTCTCACGCATGTACACAAAGATATAATATAACAATTTAAAGTTGAACTATAATCATACAAAATATCCAACATTACTACAGAAGTTTGCTAACTGCAGACTTGTAAATTATTCGGGCAATATCTATCATTATCATATATCATATCGAACTCCCGTCTCTTAAAAGATAGGCACTAACTGCTAACTTGTGCACTGACACTAACTGCTAACTTATGCACTGACACTAACTGCTAACTTGTGCACTGACACTAACTGCTAACTTGTGCACTGACGCTAACTGCTAACTTATGCATTGACACTAACTGCTAACTTGTGCACTGGCACTAACTGCTAACTTGTGCACTGACACTAACTGCTAACTTGTGCACTGACACTAACTGCTAACTTATGCACTGACACTAACTGCTAACTTGTGCACTGACACTAACTGCTAACTTGTGCACTGACACTAACTGCTAACTTGTGCACTGACACTAACTGCTAACGTATGCACTGACACTAAATGCTAACTTGTGCACTGACACTAACTGCTAACTTGTGCACTGACACTAACTGCTAACGTATGCACTGACACTAACTGCTAACTTGTGCACTGACACTAATTGCTAACTTGTGCACTGACGCTAACTGCTAACTTGTGCACTGACACTAACTGCTAACTTGTACACTGACACTAACTGCTACACAGTAACTTATACACTGAACAACCAAATGGGTTGCTAAAACGTCAAATGGGTTGCTAAAACGTCCTTCTCTTCATTTCCCCTCATCTCTCATTTGCTGCGTTGTAACGAACTTTGCAATGCGCAAAACCACGAAGATGGATGGTTGGTTGTTTTATTAGCGTTTTCTTCGTCGAGATGATATGACGTACGCACACGCAGTCACACACATTTGCACCACATGCACACATACAACTATAAAATACATAATGCAATAAACCGATCCACTGGAGAATCACTCAAAAGCTTTTGCTATTCTCTCACATCAGAGCTTATGTTATCAATGGAATCTATAATATGATCATCAGTTGGCCAACATGGACCAATATGACTCCATTGGAACAAAATAATACAAAATCCTTCATGAAAAGTATAAAATGCGATGATAAAAACTCAGTTTGTTTCTTTACATTGGGATGTTCACAGTAATAAAATCTACAAATTTTAATTGCTCTTGTGGTCGTCGCCTCGATGTCTGAGCGATGATAAACAAATTTCGTGTCTCAAATGTGTCTTTTTCTTACAAAAACAGAAATGTTTTGTGCGTGCGTCATGTCTGTGGCGTTTTCTCCAAATAGTGGGTTGTCAAGTCAGAGCGAAAGAATCAATCTGTTCTAAATAAGACCGGTCTAAGAGAACAGTGGTGATAAGAGAAGAGTTGTTGTAGTTTGAGTTTGTATAGAGGGATGGGAGGGGGATTGGGTGGGTTGGGTTTTACATTTGTATTGGTGATTTTTACTAACTTTCGGTGGCGTTTATTAAACAATCCAAGTTTTATCCGCTGCTAAACAAATGAAGGTCGGCATCTTGATTAAAGTTAATCCAAGTCCTGATGTAAGCCTGTCTGTACCTCAACGTAAAAGGCAGTCCAGGTAAGATAAGTCAATCTTGTCAGTCCTGTCTTGACTGAAGTCGTGCTATTGGTGTTAGGCAGTCGAGGATAGTCTCCATCAGTGGAGGTTAGCATATCATGGTGATTAGAGAGACATGTGAGAAGAGAAACTCTAGAGTGTAGATCTCCTTGGCTCGCGCAGGGAGAAAGGCTAAACACTGACAGAGGAGACAGGGAGATGGGTGACAGGGGGGGGGGGGGGGGATGACGTGTGAGGTTGGAGGGTGAGGACGGTGATGGGGTAAGGACAAGGCGGAGTTATGGGGTGTTGGTTCAAACGTCATTAACAGTGCCTGTTGGACGTGGGAGGAGAGAAGATGAATGAGGTGGGGGATAAGAGAAGAGTACAAAGACACAGTGTGTACATTTGTATTGGCTTTGACGTTCTGATTGGATTTTACACTTTCGGTGGGTTTTATTAAAAAAAGTTTTAAAACAAATGAAGGTCGGCATCTTGATTAAAGTTAATCCAAGTCCTGATGTAAGTTCTGTACCTCAACGTAAAAGCAGTCCACTAAGTCAGTCTACTGTCTTGACTGAAGCCAGTCCATTGGCGGTATCGGTGTTAGGCAAATTGCCATGTTAAGGATACAGTCTCCATCAGTGATTAGAGGTTAAGCATATTCATGGAAACGGTTGATAGTTATTGTGGGCCAGACTTACCGTGATTAGAATGAGAAGATTCCATCTAGACCCGTGTAGATCTCCCTTGTCCTTCGGAGTCGCCGCAGGGAGAAAGGCTAAACACTGACAGAGGAGACAGGGAGAGGAGAATGGGGTTGACAGATAGGGGGGGGGAGGGGGGGATGACGTGTGAGGTTGGAGGGTGAGGACGGGGAAGGAGATGGGGTAGGGGTACGTGGCAAGGCGGAGATGGTTATGGGTGTGCGCCTCAGTGGTTCAAACCCCATCATTAACCCTTGTGCCTGTTGGACGTGGGAGGAGATAAGAAGATGAATGAGAAAGCGGTAATAACGTTTTAGGGAAAAAATCCGTTCATGTTTCCGTTCTGTGATGCCAGCTTTTCATCACATGCGGGGTTATAAATTAAAAAAGGTTAAAAAAAATAAACTTGCTTCGATTTTGAAGATAAACAAGCAGATGGAGGGTTAGAAAAAGGATGAGATGGAAGAAGAACAAGAAGAGTAAAGTTTGGAAAATACCAGTTCTTCAGTTGCTGTTCGCTGTTATTAATAGTTTAGAAATGTGAAGAGTAAAAGAGAAAAAAAATGAAGAAGAACAAAAATAACGAAAAAGAAGAAGAACACATAAGAAGAAAAAGACGGACGAACAAGAATGACGACGAAGAAGAAAAAGACGGACGAACAAGAATGACGACGAAGAAGAAAAAGACGGACGAACAAGAATGACGACGAATAAGAAAAAGACGCAGGAAGAGGAGGAGGAGGAAGAAGAAGAAGAGGAAGAGAGGGAGGAGGAGACAGATTGAAAAAAGAAAGTGACGATTTACAAGAACCGCAGTTAAAAGAAAAAAAAAAGAGCAACAACATGTGTTTTATTATTAATATCAGATAAGATGACTGATAAAAAATAGGATTTGCAGAAGAAGAACACAACAAAATGAAGAACAAGACATTAGTGAAACATTTTAGCAAGAAACAGCATCAATTCTTCAACAGAAAGAAGAAGAAAAAAAAAAAAATAATAATAATAATAATAATAATAATAATAAGTAGTAGTAGTAATAGTAGTAGTAGTAGTAGTAGTAGTAGTAGTAGTAGTAGTAGTAGTAGTAGTAGTAGTAGTAGTAGTAGCAGTAGAAGAAGAAGAAGAAGAAGAAGAAGAAGAAGAAAAAAAAGAAAAAAAAAGAAGAAAAAGAAAAAGAAGAAGAAGAAGAAGAAGAAGAAGAAGAAGAAGAAGAAGAAGAAGAAGAAGAAGAAGAAGAAGAAGAAGAAGAAAAAGAAGAATTCGACAGCAGCTACAGCAACAAAAAACTAGGAAGGCGATTTGGAAGCATCGTAGCGAACATAAAATTCATTATCTCCATAACATGTGCTTTACGGGCGATAATAGCAGGTCACTCCTAGAAGAAGAAGCTGACGATTAGATTGAAAACCATTATAGCGACAAAAACATTCATTGATCTGAACACATATTTTGCGATCTTCAAATAAAATAATAAAATAAAAATACAAAACAATATGAACAACAGTTATTGTAGCAAGAACGGCATTCATTCTTTACTAGATTCTGCCATTGTTTTTAAGGTAATGACTCAATGCATACACTGAGAGCAGAATTCCAGAATGTCGCAAGAAGTAGGAGCGTGATAAAGTCAAGTCTAACCTTGTGGCAAACTCACTTTTGATAGCCGTAAAATAAATATGCATTTTGAATTTGGAAAAGGTTTGATGGTAAAGTCAGGCAATTGGAACTTTTTTGTAGTGAACATGTTTAAGAATAGACCGAGTTTCTCGTGGCTTACGTTGAGTTAGGGGTCTCGTTGTTTATATTTCTCTAATAATTATGAAATGACTTGACTAGATTATACTTGTTAAGAATGCTTGGTTTGGTTCTAGCTATTTAGCTGCTGGTCCTTGAAATGGATTATGATATGCAGGATGCCGGATTGTATCAGTGAAGACGCGGAGCAAGTTGTGTAGCAGAGTATTATAACCTTTGAGGGAAAAGTTGTACAAGAGAGGAAGATATGAATTATAACCTTAGAGGAAAAATTGTACAGGGGAATAAGATAGTGGTAAGAGATGATTAAAAATTGCTTAGCCTGGCTTGGTTACAATAGTGAGTCAGAAGTGTTAGTATAACATTGGCACGTGCGATACACATTCGCCTGGTCAGCAGTTACTGTCCGGGAAAGTTTATAGTTTGCATAGTCAGACAATGACGCATACACATGTGCAGGCATCCTTTGTGTGCAAGGGCGTGATCAGTTTTGACCACGTGATAGGTACTTGGGTGCGGTCAGTCACGTGGCAATGACGTAGGAATTAAGGCATGACCTTATGTAGAGGGATGCTTCCTAGGAAAATTGTACTATAAAACCCAGGACGGACAAAGGACTCTCTTATCTCTGACCTCCTGCTTCTGACAGACCTAGAACAACTTTGTTCTACGAAGCTCCATCTTATCTAGGTGTAGCCTTTAGAGTGTTTTAATTCATAATGTGTCTAAGAGCAGGAGAGAATTTATAGTAATTGTAGAATATATATAGAGTATAAAGTGTAGGGTGTACAATGCTTAGAAATCGGTGTGGGTGCAGAGTTTAGATGGTAAGTAGTCAGTGAGTTAGTCAGTGAGTTAAGATTGATTTTTAGGGCAAGAATTAGTGGTTTCCCAAAGGAGGAAAGGAGAGTGGAAAAGAGAGAAAAAAATGAGGTAAGACGAAATGAATTTATTTGAACATTTTCTGTATTGTTAGTTAGAGTTTATGTGCATGTGAATTTTATGTTGCTTGAATGATGTATACTAGTTAGATTATTAAAATTGGATAAATGAAGATAAGCTATAGTTTATTGTGATTTATTTGAGCGCATGGCAAACCCTTTGTGAACGGCAGTGAGACTGGTTCTATTTTGTATGTCTTGTATATTATAATTTGGTTTGTCATGCCCGATCCCTGTATAAGTACAAGTTAGGTTAGTTAAATTCAACTCTCACATAGATAACGCAATAATAGGGATGCGTTACAGTATCCCTGGACTAAGTGAGGCATGCCCTGTGGTTGCAGGGCCTTGCAGCAAGGTCTGATAGCGCCTTGTGGTAAGAGGCTGTCATCTGCAGATTGTCATCAGGACGAGATGGTCAACTGACCTCCATCACGGCCATCACCCTCCCACAAGAGGCCTTCAATCAAAGTGAAAGTGTTGTGAGATGTCGCTAGCTGTTGCCTACTCAAAAAGCTGGTCATCGATGGACCACAAGCTGTGCAACATGCACTGGTAGCGAATCTTCTTCCCGGTGCCTAGAATACTGCCGCTGTGCAAAGTTGCCGCTCTTTTAACGCGCACTTTCCAGGCCAAAGAACTGCTCAAGGTCGCTGAACTCAAGATCCAACACTCAGACCCAAGTGAGCGCCTCGGGCGGTTTGAGTTGTATCAGGCAGCGCCCTGAGCGGCTCTTGAGTTGGAAAAGGCGAGAAAGTTGAAATCAATAAACGTAGCCTCCTACCCTGCTCTGAGAGCTGCAGGAGGCGGAATGCAAGATGGCGCCACGTCGCTTTAGAAGCCATTTCATTTATTGGACGTCGGTAAAGTGACGGAGGTTTTCGTTATTTCTTTTCTTTCCCTGTGGTCAAGTTGTCAGTGTTTGTTTTAAAGTAGGCTACACATGTTTTCAAGATGAACTTAACTATGATACTGTGAGTTTAAGTAAACAGACTTGCTTATTCAAGTCGAAAAATAAATCTGTTATCCCACAAACGGTCACATTTTGGCGTGTCGCTTGAAAAGAGAGAGGGAGAGAGAGGAGAGAGAGAGAGAGAGAGAGAGAGAGAGAGAGAGAGAGAGAGAGAGAGAGAGAGAGAGAGAGAGAGAGAGAGAAAGACCTAATCTCTTGCAATGCGTGTTAGCGTTACCTTACACAGTGCATTGTGGACAGGAATTTAGATCTAAGTTAGCGTTACCTTACATAGTGCATTGTGGACAGGAATTTAGATCTACGTTAGCGTTACCTTACACAGTGCATTGTGGACAGGACTTTAGATCTACGTTAGCGTTACCTTACACAGTGCATTGTGGACAGGAATTTAGATCTAAGTTAGCGTTACCTTACATAGTGCATTGTGGACAGGAATTTAGATCTAAGTTAGCGTTACCTTACATAGTGCATTGTGGACAGGAATTTAGATCTACGTTAGCGTTACCTTACATAGTGCATTGTGGACAGGAATTTAGATCTAAGTTAGCGTTACCTTACACAGTGCATTGTGGACAGGAATTTAGATCTACGTTAGCGTTACCTTACACAGTGCATTGTGGACAGGACTTTAGATCTACGCAAGCATCTTATTGGACACCAGTTTCTTACCTGCAAGTCAACAACGTAATGCCTGGATTGTTGCTGGATAAGTTAAGATTGATGTGAAGAGGCGCGCTGGACAAGAGAGAGTTGTTGTGGTGGGTGAAAGGGGCGGAGGTGTAAGAGAGAGAGGGGAAGGGAGGGGGGTGGAGACGGCCGAATACTTCTAACTGAACAACACAAGCAGTACAACAATAAAACTATAATTCAACAAGCAATGGAAATAATAAACATTCCTCAAATGACACCTTGTCTCTCTGTCTGTCTGTCTGTCTCTATCTCTCTCTCTCTCTCTCTGTCTCTAGGTGTGTTTGTGTGTGTGTGTGTGCGTGCGTGTGTGTGTGTGTGTGTGTGTGTGTGTTTGTCATTTTGACGGTTGAAGTGTAAAGTACACAGCACAACATGACAACAACGTACAAGTGGCGAAGCATAGCAAGTCAACACACCGCAACCGCGGAACGTTCACGGCTCCTGATGCATTCCGTCGCCCTCATCAATTAATCGCACCTTGTGGCTCTGAGTGGGTGTGCACGATCAACTGAGTTAGTTAGTATGTGCGTTTGTGTGTCTGCGTACGTGCGTGAGTGTGTGTGTGCGTGTGTGTTTATGTGTGTGCGTGTGTTTGTCTGTATCTGTCTGTCTGTCTGTCTACGTTTAATTATTCAAACTGCCATAAGAATGACAGTTCGCAATGAAAGGTCCTCCATTCTCTTCTTTTTCTCGCCCATCCTCCTTTCCTCGTTTTCTTTCTATTTTTCTACTTCTTTCTTCTTTTCCTTTAACCTTCTTCGTCTACTCCTCCTGTTCCTCCTCTCCTGTTTCCTCATCCCCTTCCTTCAGTCACTTTCATCTGTCCATCCTGCTTCGGTTACTCCTCTCTTGCCGAGTTTGCTTTCCAGCGGGCTGAAGGTAGCTTGGAAATTGTGCCAGCTGCTCACGTTCTTCTAAACGATCAATTCCCAGAGCGGCGAGGAGACGGCACCGATCGTTATGTTTTGCTAAAACAACGCTGTGGACGTACGGAACACAAAAGAGAAAAAAAGACGACCAGAAGAAGAAGAAAATGTAAGAATGAGGGAGGGGGGAGGGGGGAGGAGGGGGGGAGTAGCAGAAGAAGAAGAAAAAGAAGAGATTCCAATAGGCATTATCCCTAAATAAACCGAAAGTAGAGTTGCTTCCCCTGAAAAGCGGTACAAAACACATGTTTACAGTACGCCTAAATAAACCGAAAGTAGGTCAATGAGAGTTGCTTCCCCTGAAAAGCGGTACAAAATACATGTTGACAGCTATTTAGGAAGTACTCCTATTCAGTCAGTGTTTTTTTTAAATTCAACGAACGCTTTTAATTAACGTCTGCCTGAATTTAGGCAAGAAGGCCAAGAATAAGGAGGTAAAAAAAGGTAAAGGTGGTCCCATAACCTTGTGGCCGTAGGGGAGCGTGATGTTGGAGATCACACTTATCTTGGGCCAGCGTAATGAGGGTGATGCCCGTCTCTCTCCCTCGCTGCTTTACCTTCCGCTCCCTTAAGAGAGTAGGTACTCGGTCACGGTTGAGTCAACTGGGGGCGTTGTTATTTGTCGCTTCACGTTTTGCGGTCACCCATCCAAGTGCTAACCGCACTGGACGGTGCTTAACTTGCGACACAGTAGCGAGTGCTCTAACCACTGCGCTATCCGACACTCCAAGAACAAGGAGAAGACGATCAATTGCGAAACCGAATATCAAAAACGGGAGAAAGTGCAGAGGATGAGAACGTAGGGACACAATTCAATTGAGAAGATAAGGAAGAGCAACAACAATAACATTGACTTCAGAAAATCCAGAACAAGGCACGCAATTTGATGCGTTTTTTTTTTCTCTGAAGTTTGTGGTGAAAACCCTGTTGTTGGTAAAGAAGAGAACGAACCCGCATTTCATTTGTTGGTTGGGGAGCAATAAGAAAGCCACAATGAAAACAATCAACCAAACAGAAGCATGGGTAACATCGGTTTAATAAAGCCACAAAGGGACATATTTTAATTTAAGAAAGAAAGAAAGACATGCAGACTTACTCAAATGAACAAAGAATGACATGCAATACTTACACAAATGAACAAACAAAGAAAGAGATGCAGACTTAACACAAAGGAAGAAAGAATGACATGCAATACTTACACAAATGAACAAACAAAGAAAGAGATGCAGACTTAACACAAATGAAGAAATAATGACATGCAATACTTACACAAATGAACAAACAAAGAAAGAGATGCAGACTTAACACAAATGAAGAAAGAATGACATGCAATACTTACACAAATGAACAAACAAAGAAAGAGATGCAGACTTAACACAAATGAAGAAAGAATGACATGCAATACTTACACAAATGAACAAACAAAGAAAGAGATGCAGACTTAACACAAATGAAGAAAGAATGACATGCAATATTTACACAAATGAACAAACAAAGAAAGAGATGCAGACTTAACACAAATGAAGAAAGAATGACATGCAATACTTACACAAATGAACAAACAAAGAAAGATATGCAGACTTAACACAAATGAAGAAAGAATGACATGCAATACTTACACAAATGAACAAACAAAGAACGAGATGCAGACTTAACACAAATGAAGAAAGAATGACATGCAATATTTACACAAATGAACAAAGAAAGAAAGACATGCAGACTTACTCAAATGAACAAAGAATGACATGCAATACTTACACAAATGAACAAAGAAAGAAAGAGATGCAGACTTAACACAAATGAAGAAAGAAGGAAAGCTGACACAACCCAGCTTAATAAAGGTTGTAGAATTTTTGTGTGCCCTTTTTTGCCAAGCGGAATTTTTACTGAAGGATTGTATTCGTCGGATTTAAAAAGAAACGCATGGAGTAACCAGTTTTAATTTCCCCAAGCGGTCTTCTATTAAAAGTGTGCCAGCCACTTTTAATTAATACGAGAAGAAATGCAAAAAATGTGTAACAAAAAAGTTTTTAGAATTTGATTTTGGATGAATAATTATGTATCAAATCCTGGCGAATTCAGGTTGCGTTCTCAGTTTGAAATTGGTATCCGTTTTATATTGTACTTATTATCATTATTATATTTTACGTTATTTTTGGTTGCGGCTGTTTAGACTGGTTCTGATTGGGCTCGGAAGAGTCCGCTGGACCTAAAGCAATAACCATGTTATTGCGGCTGTTGCATTATGTCCTCTTGAAATCCTTTCGATCGATGTTTAGTTGTTCCTCTCTCTTTCTATCTCTGTCTGTCTCTCTGTCTGTCTCTGTCTCTCTCTCTCTGTCCACCTTCTGCGCAGCGTGTGATGGTGTGACGGGTGTGACGTGTTGATGGGTCGCTCTTTAAGAGCAGATTAAAAACTGCAGTCTCGGCAATCAACTTAGTGCAGCGCCAAGAAAGAGGGTTAACACTTCCAAAGCCTGATGTGCCAACGAGGAGCGGCCTGTTGCAGTCTTAACCTGTTCGATGCCATACGTGCCGACATGGTATCGAGGGACGTAGTTATTAGCAACTGTGGAACTTAAACACCCATCCAAATACTAAACCGAAATCGGCATGGTTTAGCCACGCAAATAAGGCCGTTAGGTCACTCTAGCAGCGACTCACAACATCATGCACACCACACCGTTCACTACGGCACTCTTCTTGTACCATGGGCAGTGATTTCAACGGATGTCAGGGTAAATTAACTTGAACGTGCATCTCGAGCGCAATGAGCATGAACTGTTTTTAGTGAAGACCTGCGCTATACAACATAACATCATCATCCCCATCATCATCATATTTAATGAAATATTTAGTATCAAACTATGATGAGCGGTATAAATTGCTATGCAATTGGCTGTACCACTCCACGCAGTATCTGCATTAAACAACCTTGGCAGCAGACCAAGACCGTCCGGTGCCTCGCAATCAGCAGTGGTGCAGTGCCATGACGGAATGTGAAATGATGGTTAATGACATATCGATTTCATGGTTTATAGATTGTGATTGAAAACTTGCAAACTTGCAATGTTTGGATTTCTCTCACTCACACTGCCCCCCGCCTCCCTCTGCCCATTTCCCCTCCCCTCTGCCTCCACCCCACTCCCTACACTCCTCCCCCCTCCCCCCTCGCGCTCCAGTAAACTGTACGACACATAAGGCATGAAGTGGGGAGCAGTATATGGCACATATTGCATCAAAGTGGGGTCAACCAAATTGTTTGTACGGCGCATTGACAATCAATCTGTCGGCACAGCGATTCTCCCAGCAACCTCAATTTTGAAGTTTTTGGTCAATTGTCTCTGAACCTGCCATGTCCACCAGACTGTGGTTAGGTTGGTGGCCATATATATTTGCTTTATCACAGAAAATGGATTTTACCGTTTTTATGTAGCTCTTTTGAGGCTCGATAGTTGCTGTAGGCGCTGTCTGGCTTAAGCACGATCTCACTCAAAGCACCCGAGGCGCCTACTTACTGCTTAAGGCGCATTGCTTGGCTCCTCACACAACTGGGCCCAATCCAGAGCGACCAGGGAAGGAAGAAGAAGAGAACAAGCGCCTACTGCGTGTACATGTGCAGCTGGCAATCAACCGTCTAGGTCATGAGCGTCAGGATTTTTAAATCCCGTGCGATAGAATGCGTGCGTGCACAGATCAACCTCGGTTTATACTCTCATCCTAATGTATAGAACAAAAGATCCCAGTTGTGCAGGGACATGTATGCGACACCCACACCTGACTAACATATGTCCATTACAAATCAACTGTTGTGTAGCTTTGATCTATCACTGGGGCCATGCACACGACACTGTACACGGTTTGTAAGAACTTGGGCGTTTACTACAAAACTGGGCTTCCTAATAAAGTGTCCAGATATTGACCCAATTCCTACTCTGTGGTTTAGAAAAATACAACTGAATTTTGATAAGCGCATATGAAGTGGTGCAAGTGGGATTGTAAGTGCGTCATGCATGGGGCCCTACCCTGTAACACTTCTGCGTGTGTGTGTGTGTGCGTAGACATAAGCCTTGAATGAAATGGGTGTCTGACCTTGCTTTTTATGCGGAGAATGGGTATGTGTATTAGCCACCCACTTTTTTCCGGCCACCCACTTTTTTCTAAGTTAGTTAGTTAGTTAAAATAGATTAACGTCCCCGGACACATAAGCGTATAGGGGACGAAAAATTTTTTTTTCTAAGTACACAGGAGAGCTCTTTTAGTGCATGGGAGTGCAGTTGTAGTGCATGAGTGTTTTAAGTACAAAGGAGTGCTCTATCCGGGACGGAGAAAATCCAGTCAGTTTTCGGGAAAATTTTGAAAAAAGTTCGACCTATTTCGTCGCCTATAGGAGACGAACTAGGTCAACTTTTTAGACGAAAAGAGGCAATTTTGCATTAGATTCTTAGAATTTTAGAAGAAATTTGCGTTCTTTCCGTAAAAAAACCCCACACTTTCCGATTCTTACATTCTTAGTAAAACCCAGTTTTGGTGTTCTACATACTTTTGTGTGTGTATGTGTGTTTGTGGTGTCTGATTGTGTGTGTGCGTTTCTTTCTAGCAAGTTCGAGAAATTGCTAACGTACTTTGTTTATTTTCAAACTAATTTTTTTTCTTTTCACTCCCCAAACTTTTGTTTTCTTGTGTTGTTTTTCCTGTCTAGACTTTTCTTTCTGCTTCGTTTTTCTTTTCTTTTTTTCTTTCTTCTTGCCCTTGTTTCGCTTTTTGTTCTCCTTCTTCCTTTTAAATTTTTTTTCTTATGTTAATTTCCAAATAATAACTGCAAATACTTTCAAATAGTGAAGAACCATTGTATGTCACACCACTATCATTCCATGTGATCGTGCTACTTCTGTCTAATAATGCCCAGGCACGACATTTGACACCAAACTGAACACTTCTGAAAACCGCCCATTTTTGGCCATGGCTGTGAGCTGTTGGAAACACTTCTGAAAACTGCTCATTGTGGGCTATGGCTGTGAGCTGTTGGAAACACTTCTGAAAACTGCTCATTGTGGGCTATAGCTGTGAGCTGTTGGAAACACTTCTGAAAACTGGTCATTTTGGGCTATGGCCTGTTGGAAACACTTCTGAAAACTGGTCATTTAGGGCTATGGCTGTGAGCTGTTGGAAACACTTCTGAAAACTGGTCATTGTGGGCTATGGCTGTGAGCTGTTGGTAATACATTTGAATGGTTTGCTATCTTGCTTTCTTTCTTTCTTTCTTTCTTTCTTTTCCTTTGATAATGAAAAACAAAACGGCATTGGGTTCTCTGTTTTTTCTTTTCCTTTCTTTTATACTTTCTTTCGTTCTGTCCTTCTTTTCTTCTGTGTACACAGGTCATTCCCTCATTGTGTTATAAACTTTGTGCTCTTTTTCCCCCCCAATTTCTTGATTTGCGTCTCATTGCTGGAACTTAGTTTTCCATCACCTTTTAGACTCTCGTTTCTTTCAAACTCAATCTGTCTTTCTACCCCACGGCCTTCTTTCTCTTTTCTTTTCTTTTTTGCTTGTTCGATCGAGGTCTTCTTTTTCCTTAACCCTAAACTTTCGATTCCAATCCTTTTTTTTTTTTAAACCCTAAACTTTCCGTTGTGTTAATGGCCTCATATTACTTGTCAACGCGTAGGCGAAGTGCAACGGTACTCCGCTTCTTTAACGTGTCGTGCTGTCATCAAATAGCCGTGCGTTCTATTTTCATTCAGCACTTTTTATACACAGCGTTGAGAGCATCGTTCATCCGTTGATCTTCCCTTTTCGTGTCCGTGGAAAGGTTTTTGAATGCTCGACCGTTGATACGTGTGAAGGGGTCTTAAGGCGGACCTTTATTTTCTTTACTGCACAACTTTTCTTTTCATCTTAAACTTTTCTTTTTAGATGGATTTTTTTAAAGAAAAGAAGAAAGAAAGAAGTTTGTTCGATTAAGATGAATTGGTGGGGAGGATCGCTTAGATGCAAAGGTTAGTTAGAACGCTGCTGAGAGAGAGAGACAGAGACAGAGAGACAGAGAGAGAGACAGAAAGAGAGAGACAGAGACTAAGACAGAGAGATGATAATAAAACCAACAACAACACCTGGGTAGTAGGCGTTAAAATTGTCGGTTTATTAGACTACAACCTTCATCTGTAAGACCCAAGGATTGTGCACAACAAAACAGTCTAAGCATATATATCGTTCAAGAAAGGGGAATCGAGTTCATTAGAAAAAAAATGTACCATTTAGAAATGTATATCAATAATAAAAAATAATTATATTTAACAGCTATTTCTGAACCGTATTCACCAACATCACCAAAACATAGTGTTCAGTAGGGAGAGAAGGGGGGGGGGGGGAAGTAATATAACCACACATACCAACTTCCTCACAAGCGCGTAATCCGTTCAGCCATAAAGAGTCATCTCCCCCTCTCTCCCTCCACCCCCCCCCCCCCAAATTAAAAATAAATAAATAAAATAATATAAACTAATTTTTAGAAAGGAAAAGAGAGACAGAGAGAAAGAAAGAGAAAGACAGAGAGAAAGACAGAGAGATGGGAAGGATGATAAAGTGGTAGGGACGGAGGAGGGGGAGGACTGTGGGTGTAAACCATTGTTGCTAATGTCCTACAAATGGAAGTAAAGTGTTGTGACACTAAGGCCAAAGGTTTCACAACACCAAATTCGTCGGCTACCTTGATCCACATGTGAAAATCCTTGTTGTCATATTGAAAGCATCCAAGCGTTCTTAATCTAACTTCCTGCAAGTTAACTTAGCCACTGAAAGCTACTAAAGTTAACGGAGCCACTGAAAGCTACTGAAGTAAATGTAGCCACTGAAAGCTACTGAATCTCACTGCCATGCAATTTAAAACATTTGACGAAAAATTAGAGCATATATTTCAGATAAACCAAATAAATGATCCAAGAACTATAGCCATTGTCCCAGCCTTAAGCACCGCTCCCCCACCCCCCACCCATCATCAAGTCAAGTCAAATCAAGTCAATATTACATAACTTGTTAATGAAAAATAATTCAAAATTGAAAATCTTCATCTATTTATAAAATGCACCGATTTTGATTTGCTGGTGCCTAAACCTTTACATTAATTTAAGAACGCGGTTTTTTTTTAAAGTAGATTGGGAAATCTAAAGCAAGTTTTCGTCGTTGGACTTAGAACAGTTTTGGTTTTGTGTGGATGAATGTTGAGTGACATTATCATTCATAAAGCGCTTGCTTCATAATGTTGAGGGTAATGGACACAAACAGCGGGTTCAGCGCAAGCAACGTTTGGGTGGGTTGGTCCACTACTTTGTGGTCTGTGCCATATGTGGTCATTCCCCAATCTTTCTTTTTTTTTTGCGTCTCAGACTTTGAAAAGACATTTATCTTCTTCTTGTTCTTGTTCTTCTTCTTCTTCTCAATCTTTTTTTTTGTCTCAAACTTTGAAAAGACAATTTTCTTCTTCTTGTTTTTGTTCTTGTTCTTCTTGTTCTTCTTGTTCTTCTTCTTCTTCTTCTTCTTCTTCTTCTTCTTCTTCTTCTTCTTCTTCTTCTTCTTCTTCTTCTTCTTCTTCTTCTTCTTCTTCTTCTTCTTCTCCCTTCCTCCTCCTCCATCCTCTCTCTCATATTCACGTCTTCTTCTTTATTTTCTCGTTCTTGTTCTTGTTTCTGAAGTTTTATTTTTTATTTTACAATTTTATTAAGGACTAGCTGTAAGACAGGTTCATAGGACCTAATGTGTTAGGTTTGCGACGCGCACGATAGTACGTGTGAGACGCGCACGATAGATCCGATCGCTTTGTTTTGCAAAGCATGCAATAACAGAGTGTATTTACCTTTGATTTGATTTTGCCTTGTAGTAAGAAGAAGCTTGGTATAATGTTGATAATTTTCGTTGGTCGCTATTATCGGAGAATTTTCTGGGATTGCTTGTTTACCATCGATCGAAGCGTCTAGATAGATCTACAGATAGCTGAGATTATTCTGGCTAGGCGAGGTTATATGACGTAAGATAGTTTTGATGACGATCGAAGTTTATTCTGATTGGTTATAATTGCCTTCTTCTTCTTCTTCTAACGTTCTTCTGGAGTACCTCTTCCTCCTTTTTGTTTATCGAGAATGCATGAATCCATGGCGACGTATGTAGATTGAGATAAATATTTTTTTTGGGGGGGAGATCTAATACCACAAATGTGAATAGACTTTAAATAAAATAAAATAAATAAAATAAATAAATCTTTGTCTCCTCGTTTGCTTTGTGTGGTTATTGTGGCTGCCACACATAGACGCGGTGGCCGAGTGGTTAGAGCGTTGGCTTGCTGATCTGAAGGTACCGAGTTCGGGCAGGCCGGGGCATTGTGTTGTGTCCTTGGAAAGACACTTTTCTCCCGTTTCCCACTCCTTCGGATGAGAGTATAAACCGAGGTCTAGTCTGTGTAGCATGCATTCCATCATAACGGACTTTAAAGATCCTGACTCTCATGTCCTAGACGTGTGAGTGCCGGTAACACACCCAGCATGTACCTTGGGTAAAGCGCTTCACTTGGGGCTGCTGTACTTTCGAAAAAGAAAGTTCTTCACCTTCTTTAAAGTTGTTTTCTTTTTCTTCTTTCCACTTCTTCTTCTTTTATCACAGGTATAATTCGAATTTTTCTTCTAAGTCTTCTCGATCGCTCAGCGGGCCAAAACTCTTCTTCAGGATTCAGTCATTTCATTCATTAATAACTGAACGTTCTAGGTTATTGTAACGACCAACATCCACTCATTCTCAACTTTTATTTTCACGTATTCTTATCGAAGCGAGAACGCACGACTATAGCCTATCGTTCGGCAAGGCTGTTTAGTTAGGGAATTTGATTTGCACTTTATATCTCAGGACCATACAAAATAATTTTTGCCTAAAATTCTCTCTCGGGGTTTAACTGTACGCCGGGCTTGATGCTGCCCTCGGGTCTTGAGTTGGACACATGTGCTCCAAGTTAGATAGAGTATAGACGCGTCAGTGAAATAGTTATAGATGTGAAAGCTATGTAGAGTTATACAGGTGCATGTTCACTATTCCTTTCTTATAGCCGGCCGTAAAACTGCCCTCAAGTGTCGGGTTAGGATCGGTCCATTACGGTCTGCTGTCGCCATTGTAAAATCAGAAAGCAGCGATTAAAATGCTATCACTGTAAGGATCACGACACGCGTTGTTACATGCGAATTCAGGACTGTTTACAAATGCTAGCAGCTATTTGCAATAGGGATGTATTGCGTTGCTACCTTGTCGGAAGGTGGACAAGGTAGAATCTTCCTCTTTTCCTCCTCCTTCTAATTCCTCTTCTTTCCAGCTTCTTTCTCCTCTTCCGTTCTTCCGTTTTCCCTCCTTCTTTCCTTTAACCCTGCTTGGTACCGTGTGATTATATGACCTCTTTCTGCTCTGCCTTCTTCATCTTCCTATTAACCCATTCGCTGCCATATATAGGCTACATCCTTCCAGAGTGATTATTCAACTGTCAGATCGATTGACAGGGCGAGATTCCTATTTTCCTTCTTGTTCTTGTTCTTGTTCTTCTTGTTCTTGTTCTTGTTCTTGTTCTTGTTGTTCTTGTTGTTCTTGTTCTTGTTCTTCTTCTTCTTCTTCTTCTTCTTCTTCTTCTTCTTCTTCTTCTTCTTCTTCTTCTTCTTCAGTCCCACCGCCGTAGCTCAATTGGTAGAGCTTTCGCCTGGCACACCGATGACCCAGGTTCGAATCCCGTGGTGGGCGATATAAAATGTGGCCATATTTCACTGTCCATTTTAGCAGTATGATTGCTCTGGTGGTTCAGTGTTGATTTAGGTCCCTACCCCTTGTTCCTTGGGATGGTTATCCCCGTCTGCCATATCGCAAATGGTGGGTGTAGACGTTAAACCTCAATGTTAATTCATTCATTCATTCATTCATTCATTCATTCATTCATTCTTCTTCTTCTTCTTCTTCTTCTTCTTCTTCTTCTTCTTCTTCTTACACCTCTACTACACTTCATGTCTCCTACCACTTTTTGGCTAGTCTTTAATTTTTTTATTTGGTGCTTCCCTCACTCTTTCCCCCTCCCCTCACCCCACCTTCTCTCTCTTTCTCTTACTGAGTGTAAAATCGTGCGGGTACAATTTCCGGTGTGTTATCCCCACGAAATGGCAGCATAATCTGGCAGGCCGTCGCCAAATCCTCCTGTACACTAGCTAGCCTGTCACCCTCCATGACAGTCAAATAATCAGTCTGGAATGGAGGAGGAGAAAGAAGAAGAAAAACGTTTAAATACCCCCCAAAACACATGCACACAAACACACACTCACACACACACACACACACACCCACATCCACACACACACACACACACAAACACACACCACATACACACGCGCGTTTTCGTTGTCGTCGACGTTGTCGTTCCGGATGACTTGACATCGTGAGAACTGTTAACATTTTGCAAGTATAGACTGCCAGACTGGCTCAGGGATAGTGGTAGTTCGCTTGGTACGCTAACAATCTGGGTTTAAATCTTAAGATTTCAAATGTATGGTGTTGTTTGCTCCTTTTAGAGTACATTGGTGAGCAGAGGTGTAGATTTATTTATTCATTGTTTCTTTCTTGGTGAGGGTGGGAATGGGGTTTGCCCAATTTTCTAAATGGTCAAGGGGAGAAATTCTTCTCAGAGGAGCCTAACGACGCTTTATGCGATCTTTCACCTCCCCAATTGGGGTGCCTTTGAGTGCAAGATGCTGCAAGATGGCGTCTAGAGTGCCTGGAGTTGGATCCTGATGTAGGACAGATTCTTTAGCAGCTCTATGAGCTAGTAAATGCGTTATGTTAAAACAGCGTACTTCACTGTGTGTGTATATGTATGTACCTGTCAACTTTATTTGTGTTAAATTATTTATTTATGTTTTTAGTGTAGCTTGTGTGTTTTACGTGTGGGATGATTGCATGTGTGTGTGTGTGTGTGTGTGTGTGCGTGTGTGTGTGTGTGTGTGTGTGTGTTAGTGCGATTTGCGTTGTTTTAAGGAGCAAACTACGTTTTTTCATCTTCACAATGTCTTCATTTCCCCCCCGTTATTATATCTTTTGTTAATCGCGGTGGTCTTTATTATTCTTCGATCATAACGGAAGCAGTCTCCTGTGGACCATTCTACATCGCGGGCAAGTTGGTGGGGTATCTGATCAACGCTTTTGGTTTGTGCGCTACGTTGGAGCATTTTATTTTGCAGTTTTGTGGAACGGAAGCAGTCACTGTCGGACCTTCTAAGAAATGAGATCTGGAAGTTTTCCACGCTTGAAATGTAATTAGAGGTCGAGGTCAGGCTTATTTTGCAGTTTTCAGTGAAACGGAAGCAGTCACTGTGACCTTTTCTTACAGAATGAGATCTGGAAGTTTTCAGCTTGAAAAGTAATTAGAGGTCGAGCGGGTCTTGGCTGTAGTTGTACAGGTGAGTGTTGTGTTGGAATGTTAGGGCATTTGGTGTGGGCAGTGTAGGAGTTGTACAGGTGAGTGTTGTGTTGGAATGTTAGGGCATTTGGTGTGGGCAGTGTAGGAGTTGTACAGGTGAGTGTTGTGTTGGAATGTTAGGGCATTTGGTGTGGGCAGTGTAGGAGTTGTACAGGTGAGTGTTGTGTTGGAATGTTAGGGCATTTGGTGTGGGCAGTGTAGGAGTTGTACAGGTGAGTGTTGTGTTGGAATGTTCGGGCATTTGGTGTGGGCAGTGTAGGAGTTGTACAGGTGAGTGTTGTGTTGGAATGTTAGGGCATTTGGTGTGGGCAGTGTAGGAGTTGTACAGGTGAGTGTTGTGTTGGAATGTTAGGGCATTTGGTGTGGGCAGTGTAGGAGTTGTACAGGTGAGTGTTGTGTTGGAATGTTCGGGCATTTGGTGTGGGCAGTGTAGGAGTTGTACAGGTGAGTGTTGTGTTGGAATGTTAGGGCATTTGGTGTGGGCAGTGTAGGAGTTGTACAGGTGAGTGTTGTGTTGGAATGTTAGGGCATTTGGTGTGGGCAGTTTAGGAGTTGTACAGGTGAGTGTTGTGTTGGAATGTTAGGGCATTCATTTGGTGTGGGCAGTTTAGGAGTTGTACAGGTGAGTGTTGTGTTGGAATGTTAGGGCATTTGGTGTGGGCAGTGTAGGAGTTGTACAGGTGAGTGTTGTGTTGGAATGTTAGGGCATTTGGTGTGGGCAGTGTAGGAGTTGTACAGGTGAGTGTTGTGTTGGAATGTTAGGGCATTTGGTGTGGGCAGTGTAGGAGTTGTACAGGTGAGTGTTGTGTTGCAATGTTAGGGCATTTGGTGTGGGCAGTGTAGGAGTTGTACAGGTGAGTGTTGTGTTGGAATGTTAGGGCATTTGGTGTGGGCAGTTTGCTGTGCTATTTCATTTCATTTTGTTGCTGGGCATTGGCAATGTCTGTATGTCACGATATGTTTTGAGTGAGAAAGAAAAATGAGAGAGGGAGAGAGATGGAGGGAGAGATAGAGATGGAGGGAGAAAGAGAGAGAGAGATGGAGGGAGAGAGAGATGGAGGGAGAGAGAATGGAGGGAGAGAGAGAGATGGAGGGAGAAAGAGAGAGATGAAGGAAGAGAGAGAGAGAGAGAGAGAGAGAGAGAGAGAGGTGGTTTTTTAGTGTTGGATTTGATAGATCTTAGGACCACATATTTTTTATATGATCTAAATCTTCTGAATAACAGGTTACTCTTTTCAGGCAACCATGCGGTCTGTTTGGTCAATTATTATTGTACACACCGTCATGTTATTTGCCATGTAGCATGTACACACCGTGTAGCATGTACACACCATGTAGCATGTACACACCATGTAGCATGTACACACCATGTAGCATGTACATACATTAGCAGACCTCGCTTGTTAGAATCACCTCTGCAATTAATGACACACTCTTCGCTCTGTCTCTGTCAATCTGTCTCTATTTCTTTGTCTGTCTGTCAGTCTGTCCCTCTTTTTTTCCTTCCCACACTTTGTACCTTTGGCCGTCTCTGTCTGCCTTTGTCTCTGTCTGTCCGTCCGTCTGTCTCTATCTTTCTCCTTCTGTCGTTCTTCCCCCCACCCCCCCTCCCTCTCTCTCTGTACTTGCAACCGCCTCCTCCCTATCGCCACGCACCCTCCCTACATGAACCATCTCTGTGTGTCAGTGATCAATACAAATCAATGGTTATCGATTTGAGCGCACAAAAAAAAGCAAGGAACCGTTTTGTCGGTCATCTGTATTTTTCCTTGAGCAAATATACACACCTTATCTCCACAGAAATCGTCTGTTACCTTGTACCTTGGCCAACAGTTCTGCCGTAATAGATTCCTAGTCCTGGACAAATCGAACACTAAGTCTTCGCCCAGAGTCCTCCCTTCCCTCACTCAACCTTACCCCGGCGCTATCTTCCCTTCTCCCATAGTTCCCCACCCCCCACCAAACCCGACCTTGTGAGGTTTTTTTAAAGTGGCAAAACGAACATAGTGTAAGCTCCATTTCTCTCCACTCCCTCTCTCTCCATTCACATCCGATAACTATAGGCTCTTCTATACGTTTTTATGTTTGATTCTCTCTTTGTCTCTCTCTTTCTCTCTTTTTCTCTCCCTCCCTCGAATTCTCCCTCTCTTCCTCTCTTTCCCTTTAACCCCCTCTCTCCATCACTCGCCCCCTGTCTCCCCCTCTCTCGCCCATCCAGCCTTGTGCGCTGAGTGTAGGGTGAAGGAATCAATGGGGTACTAGCAGTGTAATTACTCGAGCATTTCCGTTGTCCGCGGCGTGCTTACTCTGCTACAGCGATGTGCTGGCCAAATAAGGCCATAGACGACGCCGAGGATTATTTTGCTTAGGAATGATTTAGGTTATAAGTGTTCGTGTTTTTGTTGATGATGATGTTGATGATGATGATGATGATGGTGATGATAATGGTGATGATGATGATCGTTCAGCGTTATCGCTGCCGTTTTATTAAGAGAGCGTTTGATATTACTTTGATAAGACTGTCTAATCATCTCGTCGCAACTATTTCAGAATTCATTTAGCTTTGGGCGCCAGGCTGGTTCATTTGGTACATAATGCAGCTCAATGTTCAGTCAAGTTGTGATGTTGCTCGCAGCACGGTAAGGGTAAAGATGGGATATTGGTCCAGATGGAGATTGGATATTGGTCCAGATGGAGATTGGATATTGGTCCAGATGGAGATTGGATATTGGTCCAGATGGAGATTGCTTGCTGGAATTGTGAGCTCACAGAAAAAAAGCAAAAAAACCCAACAATAACATTATCACACAGCAGTTGTTCTAACATGTAGGTCTTTCAGAAGTGCTTGGATTTCATTTTTGTTTGTGATTGATTTCTGCTGCCACCACGTTCAATATCCTGGCACGATTCCAGCGAACGAATCCATTAAAATAACGCATGGTGGAGAAAACACTTTCTCGAGGTTTCATTTTGCACCTAGAAAGGAACGAACAATTGAATAAAACAACGCCCACCGAGTCGGTCAATCCAACTATTCGCAAGCTTACAACGAAGGAAATGTCAAGCCTCGCATAAGCATACTAGAGACCCCCCCCCCCTTTTTTTTTTTTTTTTTTTTTACCATACATTGATAACACCCTACTAGTTATCAACGTCTCGTTGTGAACGAAACCTCGTTGAGTCTCATCACAGAACATAACCTCCTTTCTACATTTCAGCAGAGGTAATGCCAATGGTTGGCGAACAAATACTTGTCAAGGGAGATAATTGCGCTTAAACAGTTTTAAGCGGAATTACTTCCCTTTCAGACACAAAGAAGCAAATGAAAGGTGTAAAAACAACAGTCTGACCGCTTTTAGAGAATGAATGATGATAGAGCCCATCGATGGATTTATATATAACTAGTGGTTTTGTACACAGGTTGCTGTTTAAAATGTGGACAGAGAGACAACTGTTGTCTGCGAGTTTCATTTGGACGATGATACCTCCCTATATCCTCCTTGATACCTAACCATACCCCACCCCCCTGATATCTCCCCGTCCCCCCCCCCATGATGCCTCACCATATCCCCTTGATACCTCCCTGAACCCACTTGATACCTCCCCATACCCCCTTGATACCTTCCGTACCCCCCTTGTAACCTACCTGTACCCTCCTTGATACTTCCCCGTTGATCGTTTTGCAGGTATGGATGAAAGGAATCGACGTTGTTTGTTTGTTGAGTAAATTATAGTCCCGAGACACCTTAGCGTATATGGGACGTGAATAAGAAGATCGATATTTATAATGTTTATCGACCATCACCATACCCCCTTATATATACCCGTATCCCCGTTATGCCTACCCATGCCCCTTTAAACCTACCCGTAGCCCCCTTTTACCTACACGTACCACACCATCCCGAACCTTGGTAATAATAATAATAATAATAATAATAATAATAATAATAATAATAATAATAATAATAATAATAATATTGAATATAGAATAATACAAATAGAAATAATAAAAAACACCAAGGTTTTAAAATAAAATTTGATATAAGATATTATAATTATTATAATAATAATAATATTAATTATTATTATTATTATTATTATTAATTTAATAATAATAATAATAATAATAATAATAATAATAATAATAATAATAATAATTAATAATAATAATAATAATAATAATAATAATAATAATAATAATAATAATAATAAAATTAAAAGTAAAAAGCCTAAATTAAAAAGAAAAATATCCATATTGTAGTGTAAAAAAAAATAACATAAAAAAAATATGGCCCGCGGGAGATTTGAACTTGGGTCGTCTGCACGGTAGACGAATTTCTTACTAAGTGAGCTACCAAGGCTTCGTATAAAGACCATCAATTTTTTGGTCTATATGGGAAAACATGCTGAAACCTCGATTCGATTTTTAATTAATCAAATTTAATTAGTTAAACACAAAATTTTGTAAGATTGGTGACATGAGTGCAAAAGTGTTTTGAATGGAAATAAAACAAAATTTTCGGTATTACGGAACGGCACGTTCTTGACACGGCCAGGTTGAATCGGAAGCGCGCAGAATGAGGCTATTGCAGTTTGTGGATATTTTGTTTATTTATTTATCTCAGAAACGGTTAAACGTTCGGTAAGGAAATGTCGGCTATAACGATTTCGCGGGTTTTGAGAGCACAGCAGGCCGATCCGCAGCGCCCAGCACCTGCCCAGATCAGCGTCCATACCGGACAAACTTTACAGTAGAGGCGAAGAAGGACTTCCGGCTAAGCAATGTATATATATATAGATTACTGTCCATGTTGTAACGCTGGTATTATTGTATGTAAAGAATATTTTATTTTAAAAAAAAATACGAGCAACAACAGAGGTAAAAGATAAGGTGTTTTCAGTTGTAGGCAAGAGAGGCGTTTGGGACCTCCTTTTCTCTGGACCAGCTTCGGTCCCAATTTACTCCCTGATTGCCTTTCCTTCCCTGGTCAAACTAAAGAGTTTGAGGTATATTTATTTACAAGTTAGTGAGTGAAGCGCTTGTTTCCTTCTGTGTGTCTTCAATGCAGGCATCCAAGCACTAACCATTACGATCCAAGTTGGGATATGGCCTTGACGATCGCTAGCCAAACGGTCCTTGAAACCTAGTAAGCTTCAATACAGAAAGGAAGAAAGCTTACAGCACAGCGCCACCGTCGGACCTCAAACCAGGAAGTCAGTCTAGCCTAACCCACCCACCCCCCCCCCTCTCCATGAATGTCCTTAACAGGTTAAAAGAAAGGTAAAGGTAGTCCCATAACCTTGTGGCCGTAGGGGAGCGTGATGTTGGAGATCACACTTATCTTGGGCCAGCGTAATGATGGTGATGCCTATCTCTCTCCCTCGCTGCTTTACCTTCCCCACCCTTAAGAGAGTAGGTACTCAGTCACAGTTGAGTCAACTGGGGGCGTTGTTATTTGTCGCTTCACGTTTTGCGGTCACCCATCCAAGTGCTAACCGCACTGGACGGTGCTTAACTTGCGACACAGTAGCGAGTGCTCCAACCACTGCGCTATCCGACACCCCATAACAGAACGATCAAGAATTACAGTAACCAAGATGTGTTAACGAGGTCCATTGCTTTTTAAGAACAGGTGCTTAGTAAAGGGAAGAAAGGTTTTGCCTTAAAGGGCCATATCAGGCTTATTTTGGTGTAAAAAACGCGTTCATTTGCGTTTTGGCGTGACTTAGATTAACCAGACAGATGCATGTTGTAGGAAATTGTTTTCTCACCTTCCCTCACAGTGTTCAGTTTATTTCGGAGTCGTTTTGGGCCATAATCGGACGAATTTTGTGACTGAAGCGAAGCGTTTTCGCCTTGCGGATCGCTGCCATTGTTATCTCGGACGATTGCGAGACTTAGGAAGTGTTGAATTGTGGGTAAACATTCCGATGACGTCACATAAAGAGCATAGTCTTGGATAATAGCATTGCAGAAGAAACTTCAGCAGCTCAACCTTATAGTTTCTAGCCGCCAGCATCTTTAATTAATGGAGTCCTCTGAGGATTACGAAAGTGCTAGCAGCGACGAGAGCACTACATTTGGCGAAGCTGACGATCACATGCCTATTGCAGAAAATGATAGAAGATAAAACGCCTGCACTCGATCGTACGCGGCAAACCTGTCGTCTGCTACACAAGCCTACTGTAGCACAGACTAGTAATACATATATATCATGTATTGCTAGTCTGTGTGGTTTGCAGAGCACTTTTGGTGATGCTTTGTTGTTCTTGCTCGCTAGTGTATATATTGATGAAAAGTTCATGTGAGAATCGTAATTTAGTACAGCTGTGCTTGTGAAGTTCAGTTTGAGCTTTACTCCTCACATTACTATATGTACCGTGTATCATTCTGTATACATGAATGTGTTATGATGGAGAGACACGGAATTTTCACTTGTGAATCAAGTGTGATTACTAAAAAATTAAAAATAAACAAATAATAATAAAAACAAATTTCACGAGAGAAATGCCTGTGCCAAAATGAATGGGTTGTGTATTACAAGGTAGAATTTTATTGACTTCTCAATTTCAGGGCATGGTGTCAGTGTTTCCCCCTCTCCCCTCCGCCCATCCTCCCACTCCACTCTGTGGGGGTGCAGAGGATTTCTGTATAAATAGTATCCCCCCTTTCTGGAAATTTAGTGTTTTAAATTTCCACTGTCACTGTCTTTCTTATTTGTTCTTTCTCATTTTTACTCTGTTCTATCAATCTACTACACGTATCCTCTTCACTAGACCAGTCACCTACCTTTTTTCTGGAAAACTCTCTCACAACTCCTCATTTGGTATGGGTTCTGTTGGGTCAGTTTGGGGATATTGGATGCTTTCTGCCAAATGGTCACCAGAGCTTCATACATGTGCACATATTGATATTGGCTATAGCCAAACTAAAAAAGAGGATAATCCTAATATATTAGTTACTGAGGTTAAAAAAAAGCATATTGAAAGTAATTACAAAAACCATATATAATAATATATATGCATATTTTTACTGATGGATCAGTTTTAGATTCTTCGGATAGTGGATCAGCATATATTATTCCTGAAATAAATATCAGAAGGTCATATTATTTAGGAAAGGATTTTCTATATTTACAGCTGAGCTTTATGCTATTTTAATGGCTTTACATTTCATCATGACGTCACCTTTATAATTATTTTGTATATTAGTTGATTCAAAAGCGGTTCTGCATGCATTAAAACAGTAGAACTGTGAAGATAGACGGGAGCTTATCTATGAAATAAAACATATGATACACTGTGTGATTTCTAGAGGAATAAATATTGATTTCTGTTAGGTTCCATCACATTGCGGAATTCATTAGAATGAGGTATGTAACAGATTAGCTAAGGAGGGAGCACAAAGGTCATCAGATTCTATAACTATAACAAATTTGAATATGTGTAATCATGAAATGTTTTCTTACTAGAAAAGGCAGTGTATCATGATAATAATATTAAAAAAATCTCTATACTGAATTGTTCAAGATCACTTTCTAAATTAATATATAAAGTAAGAATGAATGCATGGAGCACTAAATACTCAGTAGATGTTAAATGTATATGTAATACAAGTCTATCAGTACATCACCTTCTCTTTGAATGCTCAGTTTTAAGAGATGTATTTAAAGTAAATGGACATAGCATAACTGACTATGGACATTCTGTAGACATGGTTCTATATCATCCAAAATTACAGACATTGTGAAAGTTATTGCTAAATCTCCTGTTGGTAGACCTTTATAGATTGTTTTGAAATTATGTTTTTAAATAGTTACAGTGTTTTAAAAGTTACATTTTCAATGTCTAATATCACCTAAATGTGAGAACACACATTAAATTAAAGATTGATTGATCACCAGAGCTTCCTATGGTATTATTTATTTATTTATTTATTTATTTATTTATTTAATTTAAAGTCTATTCACAGTTGTGATATTAGACAACAAATTGAATTATAAACAAAATGCATTTAACAAAAAATATTATTATTTTTTAAAATAATAACATTAATAATGTTTTGAAAAAATGTAACACACACACACACACACACACACCCACACACACACACCCACAAAACATCAAACAAAAATAGAAAAGGTCTATTTTGCAAAATTGACTTCATACCGTGAGTCATAATTTGCTGTGAAGAGGTCATAATCAAGTTATCAAGATAATTGCTGTTGTTGTTGTTATGATTATGATGATGATTATTATTATTATCATTACCGTTAGTATTATTATTATCATGGAAAAGAAAATAAAAAATTCAAAACAAGAACACCAAAAAAAAAAAAAAAAAAAAAAAAAAAAAAAAAAAAAAAAGCCTGCCTACAATAAAGAATTTAACAAAATAATTTAAAGGACGTCATGCACTGGAGCCTGTTGAGGATACAAGAGCATGCTTATGTCATTATACTTTTTTTTTATTTTTTATAAAGTTTCTTATAATAAATGACCGACTGGAGAATATAATAAAGCTTTAGATATTTCTACGAATGATTTTAAGTCTAAATCTTGGGTGTTGCTCAAAGCAGTATATTTGTTTGGTAAGTATCTTTTTAGGTCATTGCACTGTATTAGCAAATGTTGAACTGTTAAATTTTCATTACAAATGCAAGTTATGTTTTTGCTAAATTTTGTTTTCCAGGAGTTTAAATATAATCTATATGCTAAACTATAAACCTGTCTAGACACTCCTAACATGCTAGTCAAAAATGATTTTGTTTGTCTTTCTTTAAGTTTTTTTGTAATTATACAGTACATTTCTTTAATTGACAATCCGATATCAATTTTTATGGCATTGACATTAGTTGCTCCCCGTTTTGCTGCTCTGTCTGCTAGATCATTATGTAAGATGCCACAATGTGAAGGCATCCAGCACATATTTATATGTATTCCTCTGTTTTTTATAGAATGAATCAGGTATTTTATTTCAAATATGATATCACCTCTGTCATTATTTTTATCAGAGTTTAAAGCATACAACACCGATTGTGAATCAACACATATGAGAAGACCATATAAGTCTAGCGGTATATTACTCAATGTATAAAGAGACATTAATACAGCAACTAGCTCTGCTGTAAAAATTGAGTATTATTAATTAGCAATGTATGCATTTTATATGTATGTGTTTAGTTAATATTTTATAATGATGTTTATATTCTATTTTGTTTTTGTAAACGGGGGTTTCCATACATTAGAGTACAGCCTCAGCGTCCCCTGCATGGGATGTTTTTATTGTAAAGTGGCCGGCTGGTGGAGTGCCTTCAGTGTTACCTTTAGCTGAGGGTTATTTCAGCAGATCTTTTATATGGACCAGGCTTGAGTCCCCTTTTAACCAAGTTTTGTTCCTGATTTTGTGGTCCTGATTCAGCTCTATAACTAACACTACAGTCATAACAGTGGTGAGTTGGGAGGAGATTGGAAAGCTATTCCTACACTATGTGTGCTGTGACCTGTGAATGGTAATTATGTGATTCAAACTGGGCACAAGTATATCAAAACTAAGTTTATATACTTGTGAACTGGGTTATTGAACATTGGGCAGCAGCACACTCTCTCGGCATGATGTCGGGGGTACGCGCGCATTCACGGCTGTAGCAAAGACGCAGACTGAACGTCGCTACTTTCGCTTCCGATTGCTGGTTGTGACGTCACAGCAATGGGCTTGCCGCCGCGGGGATTTTGAAGTCTCGCGTAGCAGACGAATTTGGCTTCTTTTTGAGCATGCATTTTGTGCAAAATTAGACTGATGCAACACAAAACCTGTGATTTACTGTTTGGATTTTGCATCTTTAGATGCTTACCTGTATATTTAAATCAACCCCAACTGCTTTATCTGACCTTAAAAAGAGCCTGTTATGGCCCTTTAAAGAGGGAAGGTGTTGCTGGGAGAAACCAAAGACTGGCTTCACAGCAAAAAAGAAGGGAAGAGCAGCTTTTCAGCTTTCGTCGTTCAAAAGCCGAAGACGTGCTTTTAACAGATGGTGCGGAAAGGAGAAGAAGAAGAAGAAGAAGAAAAAGGAGGAGTAGAAAAAGAAGAAAAAGATGAAGGAGAAGAAGAATGGCAACAACAAAAATAGTAGTCACCTTTATATTGTAACAACATTGCTGCAACAAAAATAGTAGTCACCTTTATATTGTAAGAACATTGCAACAACAAAAATAGTAGTCACTTTTATATTGTAACAACATAAATAGTAGTCACATTTATATTGTAACAACATTGCAACAACAAAAATAGTAGTCATCTTTATATTGTAACAACATTGCAGCAACAAAAATAGTAGTCACCTTTATATTATAACAACATCGCAAGTTTCAAGCAAATCGTCTCCAGTGATTTTAGACAAACGTTCGCACGGGCGGATGGACAGTGCCAAAAACAATAATTCTTCAGTATTCGCTCGGGGACTAACAACATCAACAACAAAAACAACAACAACACCGACGACGACGGCGGCGACGACGACGACAACATCAACAACAGAGTAGAGAAGAAGCGGTGTGGTGCCAACAGGACGAAGACTAGCAAGGAACCATCAAAGGAAAGTGTCCATCCCGTCCATTCTAGGACTAAGTAAGACAAACGACACCACTCTACACCATTCTATCCTGTCCTATCCTAGTATCCCGTAACTCGAAGGTCGTAGGGGCACCAAAGATGATCGTTTAACCTGCGTACTCCATCTTTCCCTGTCCTCAGCAACCCTGATTGTTTCGCTAGTGTCAAACCAGTCCATTCTCGAATGTTGTCCTCCAACCTCTTTTTCGGTCTCCCTCTTCTTCTATTTCCTTGCACTGTGCCTTGCAGGATGGTCTTTGCAAGACCTGATGATCTGGGGACGTGGCCACACCATCGGAGTCTCCCTTTCCTCACCACTGTGAGCAGGCCATCTACACCATCACGTACCTCTTACTCTCTTCCATACTGTGTGCCAAGGTGGGTGACAGACAAGGAAGAGAGAGAGAGAGAGAGAGAGAGAGAGAGAGAGAGAGAGAGGTGGGGGTGAGGGATGGAGGAAGAGGGAAAAGAAGAGGGAGGGCGAGAGAGTTTCAGTGAGACTGAGAGAGAAAGAGAGAGAGAGAGAGAGAGAGAGAGAGAGAGTGTGTGTGTGTGTGTGTGTGTGTGTGTGTGTGTGTGTGTGTGCGTGTGCGCGTTTGTCCGTGTGGTGAAAGAAGCGACGGTTTTGTCTTTGTCGGAGAAAGATGTATTTGCCTGACAAGTATATCTAAGGTTCTCAATGACCTAGACACACTATTACCTGTCCACAATCACCTAACAGAACTGTCACTATGCACCACACTATCGTGCTAGCGCAGCAGCTGACCAAGCAATAGTTTGGTAGCAAAGATAGCGCTGTGTTTCTATACTGTCTGCAGTGCTGACGAACTCGTGGCCATGCGTACTGCGCGTATCTCCAAGTTGGAAATACATGATTGGCGCTACGGTAATTATTCTTACATAGCGCGATTCCCAGCTAAAAGAACTTCGCATGGCGCTGGCCGGAAACAGAATCTCATAAAGAGGACTGACAAAAATGTCCAGCAGGTCTACAATGGCCATGTGTTACAAGCCGAAATAAACCTGCACACATTTAGGTCGCTCGGGATGGCTCAATTAACAGGGGCGTGATATCGTGCACATGAAATAACAAGTTGGCGTTTTTGGGCAACCTGAGATGGACCCTTCTTTGAACGAGCGCGTTGGGGAGATCTAGGAGCTCTATATAAGAACAAATAATTTCCTTGCATGGTCTGGAAGCGTCGTGACTAGAGGAACAGTCCACAGTTATGTAGCTGTGGTGGCAGTGTGACGTGATAGATGTTAATCATCTCTGACCTTCTTTTTCCTACAATGCTGTCGCTGCCCTCAAGACAGACTGAAGATAAATCAAAGACTTATGGATTGCTGACAGTGATGGGAGGATGAGGGAGGGTAAGTGAGACAAAGACGAGGGTGACGGGGATAGGGATAGTGACGAGAGAGAGAGTGAGGAGAGGGAGAGGGGGAGAGGGGAGAGAGAGAGAGAGAGAGAGAGAGAGAGAGAGAGAGAGAGAGAGAGAGAGAGAGAGAGAGAGAATTACGAACATGGGAGATAACGGTGCAATGACGAATACGAGAGAAGGAAAGATATTACACAGCAAAATGATCGCACACAGAAACATGAAGTCAGGTAAAGACGGCAGGAAACTATGCGATCAGCATCAACATCAACTCTCTCGGAGTTTCAGAGCCGTACATGCGGGAGCTGAGAAGACCGACCTTCCTACCGAGATGTTCAACACAACGGTGCCCCCAAAACAATCCAGATGGCACGATGAGGCCGAAGCCTACGCATTAGGTAGAGTGCTGAGTCAACACTGAAGCTTACCGTCTGAGTCAACACTGAAGCTTACCGTCTGAGTCAACACTGAAGCTTACCGTCTGAGTCAACACTGAAGCTTACCGTCTGAGTCAACACTGAAGCTTACCGTCTGAGTCAACACTGAAGCTTACCGTCTTACGGTAGACGAGGGTAACCGTCCTATGGAATAGAAGTGCAACTAGCCCTTACCATAACCCTTTGCTAAAAAGTTGACCTAGTTCGTCTCCTATAGGCGACGAAATAGGTCGAAGTTTCTTCAAAAATTCTCCGAAAATTGACTGTATTTTCTCCGTCCCGGATAGAGCACTCCTGTGTACTTAAAACACTCTCATGCACTACAACTGCACTCCCTTGCACTAAAAGAGCACTCCCGCGCACTTAGAAAAAAGTGGGGTCCTGGAAAAAAGTGGGTTCCAAGCAAATAAACCCATTTGTTACTAGAAAAGACAAGGTCTGAAACCCATTTGTGCGTTTTTTCACGTACACACACACACACATACATGTACACACAAAACACGCACACACACAAACACACACACACACACCTACACACACGCACACACTTTCCAATATGGGGAAATAGAATGTAGGTCATAAGCATCGACTGTAACCGCGAGGTACTGCATGTGCATTGGGAAGAAAGGTTATTCCATACTGTGCCCTCAAGCATAGAGATGGCATGCTTTCCAGGACCACAGCAACATCAGCTATCGTGACAAATACAACAAACAGTATTGGTCGCACTTGGCTTGCTCAAGTAGTATGTGTCTTTTGGAAGCTTGTGTAACCTCAATCCAATAACAATTCAAATACTGTATTATGGGTTCGGTGCGTGGACGGTTTTAAAAACCATTTTTTTCCAGACAGTACTGTTTTGCTTCAGTTCCAACGAATGTGTGTGTGTGTGTGTGTGTGTGTGTGTGTGAGAGAGAGAGAGAGAGAGAGAGAGGTGGGTGGTGGTGGGCCAATGTAATGATAAGGTTGGTGGGTGGGTCTCGGTGTCAGTGCATCACATGGATGACATTTGGATTATCTGTCTCTTTTGTCATCCTTTGACACAGACACGCACATTGCTTGGCATCAACACTGTGCTCAACACCCCACTCCCACCCTACCCACATTCCTCCCTCCAAGCCTGACGCACATTTAACACTACACTTTCTCCCCCTCTTCCCACGTCCGCCCTCGCTCCTCACTAACACACCCCCATAGTCACTTCTTCCAGCAGTTGACTTCTGAACAAGGAACCAAATGTGTAACTTTAGGTATAAAGTCTTCTTTGATCATCACGTGCCCCCGCTCTCCTGGCTCCCGTAATAATAATGGCGCGCGCAGGCACGCACGCACTCACACACACACAGACACACACAGACATACACATTCAGGCACACGCACACTTTGAACAGCAGTCAGCTGATTGTGGTAATGGTTTCCATTGACAAGGGAGGTAATTGGCGCTGACCAAACCTCATTTATCTTCCCTTGTCTGTGGACATGACGTATGTATGTGACGCGTGGCCTAAGCTGCAGGTAGATACCACCGCTTTACGAAATTAACATTCATTTAGTACACCAAAATAGTTCTGTTGCCACAACACCCGCTGTAACAGACTGCTTTGCTTCCAAAAGCCCGTTTCCTACCCCACTAACAGAAAAAGAGAGACAGACACAGACAGACACAGGCAGACACAGACAAACAGACAGACAGACAGAGTGTGTTTAGATCAAGGACACAAAATCAAAGGACATAGGAAAATTTGCCGAAGGCAGAAATGTCGTATCTTCCTTGGTAGATGGCGGAAACAAAGCTAGACCGGTGTTACAATGCAACAGCACACCTTGTGGGCGATATGATTCACAAATGCATGCTACCTGTTTCCAATAATTTGACATATTGTGGGGTGGAACCGTGCTTCACTTTTCTGGTCTTAATAAATGTTTAGAGGATATTAGCAATACTAACAACCCACAACTCTCTCTCTCTCTCTCTCTCTCTCTCTCTCTCTCTCTCTCTCTCTCTCTCTCTCTCTCTCTCTTTCTCTCTCTCTCTCTCTCTCTCTCTCTCTCTCTCTCTCTCTCTCTCTCTCTCTCTCTCTCTTTCTCCCCAATCCCTCCCTGTCTTTCTCTCTCTCTGTACTCTCCACCCACTCCGTCAATCATTCTCACTCCCCATACACCGTCATTCTCTTGTTACTGAAAACAACGACATTGACAACAGTTTGTGTTGTGCTATGCTGTCCCAAACATGTCTTTTTAATGTGTTTTTGTATTTGGCGTATGTTTAAGTCATTGTATGTATTATGTTGACACCGCAATGAAATTTCTCTATCGAGATAATAAAGTCTTAGCATTCGTAACCGATGAACGGCGACTCCACGTCTGTTAAGAATATTGATAAGAAAGAAGAAAAACACAACCACCAAGTACCAGACTGCTACACAGAGAGTCAAGCCACATTGATTTCAGTCATTCTTCCAAAGGCAGATAATGACCATTGGCTGGACTGGAGGTTGGACACTGCGACAGGCGGTGGTCAGCTCCATTGTGCTATGACAGTGACCAATCACCTTACAACTGGACATTGAAAACTGAACACCAGGTCCCAGGATACCTGACACTAAAACCCAACAATAGATTACACTTAAAGGAGCTAAGATAGATTACAGTAACACTGTCTTAAGTAAAGGGGTTTAGGAGATGACAGCAACACTCTCTTAACTAAAGGTGTTGACCATCCTGAAAGGCAGGGTGCAAGGAGGCAGAAGAAGAGGGAGATAGAAAAAGAGGTAGGAGGACAACATTCGAGAATAAACTGGCTTGGCACTGAGCGAAGCCATGAGGGTTGCTGAGGACAGAGAAAGATGGAGTACGCTGGTTAAACGATCATCTGTGGTGCCCCAGCAACCTTCGAGTTACGGGATAGGATAGGATAGGATAGGATAGAAAGTAAGGGTGCCAGCAGAGACTACATACTGTGCACTACAAACACACAATAGGCAGAGTCGCCTTCTGTATTTATTGTTGTATTGTATGGGTAGCATGGTGTATACATTGGCTTTCCACTTTGGCATTTGCGGTTCCTTGTTTACGAGTACGTTACAGTTGCTCTATCCTATCCAGTTGCTCGGTTGTTTTAAAAGAAGGAGAGGTTAGCTTAGGGTTAAAGGTCAAGAAAGAAGAAAATCAAGAGGAGAAGATTAACAAATGAGAAGAGAAAAAGAGAGACACAGAGAAAGAAAAAAAAACCCACTAAAAGTGTATTTTTTGAGGAAAATGATGAGGAGGATGAAAAATAATTAGTATTAGTAGGTACACAACTGACTGTTCCAAAAGATCGCTTCAGTTCTGTTTTCAAATGGACTCATATTTAAATTGTTGAATTTGTACATTAATTTTTTAAACTTCAATTTTCCGGCCAGACTATGCGTCCAGTACAAAAACGGAATGCAACTGTTCTTGTAAAACAAAAAAAGAGCTCATCTTTATTGAAGAAGAAGAAGAAGAAAAAGAAGAAGAAGAAGAAGAAGAAGAAGAAGAAGAAGAAGAAGAAGAAGAAGAAGAAGAAGAAGAACAAGAAGAAGAAGAAGAAGAACAAGAAGAACAAGAAGAACAAGAAGAAACTTATAAATCTATCGGAGCTTCGTGTGCTGATCAAAGTCAGTCTGCAAATGAAGCTAGGGCTAGGACAAAACATTGACAATGACCTACTAAATCAGGTGCGAGGTGCTAGTGCCATGTCTATGTAGTGTATCATGAACATTTAACAAACAACCAGGTTTAACTGAGCGCAGGTCGTTTCTAAGTAAGTCTGCTAACAGCATGCCTACACACATAGCACAAGCGAGCACAGAAAGTGGTTAAGTCTGGGACAAGCCCTAGGGAAAGACAGTACTATTTTCCATTACCGCCACACTTGATATTTGCAGCGAGGGAATCACTTTCAATTCCACACTACGTGACCTTCACATTTTGATGTACGGTGTCCGCCCTTTTCTGTACTCACCGACACTAACTGCTATCGATACGTTTAGGGCATAAGACTGGCGAGGTCAAATGACACCAACTGCCAATCAGTTTCGTTCTTCGGGATTTTTTAGCCAGACTTAATAAATATTGCGTGTTGTCTTCGCTTCACGCGTCACAGTTTCTAGAATTGCCTTTGGCAACATCACTGGAAGAGGTTTCCATGCTAACTGATAACCAACTTGTAGAAAAAGGACTTAAGCCCTTGTCATTAAATGTCTGCCCTACTGCCCAAGCTGGCAGACATGTTCGTGTGGCCAATGACATGGCTTACTAGCCAGCCCCATTGAGCACATGTAAACGTGATGGATCTACGTGATGGAACCACAAGAGTAAAATTAACGTCCCCGCACACCGAAGCATATAAGGAGACGATTTGGAACCACACACAGTATGTACTGTTAAGAGGAAAGGCAAGAAAAGGACGCTGCGCATGCATCAACCATTGAGCGATGAAAGCGCCTCAAAGGACCGAAGTGGCTTGTGATCAACATTTTTAAAGACGTGTGTGGGTATAGGAAGCTTGTATAGTTGCTAACAGAGAAGCACGTGTCTCAGTTGATCGCCGACTAATAAAAATGGAAAGCGAGTTACTTGTATTTCACCCTTACAAGCAGACTTCTCTAGTACACAACTTCTTCAAGCACAAATCCGGTCCTATCATATTCTATCCTATCCTATCCTATCCCATAATTCGAAAGTCGTTGTGGCACCACAGATGATCATTTAACCAGCGTACTCCATCATTCTCTCTCCTCAGCAATCCTCATGGCTTGGCTCAGTGTCAAGCCAGTCCATTCTTGAATGTTGTCCTCCCACCTCTTTTTCTGTCTCCCTCTTCTTCTACCTCCTTGCATCGTGTCTTGCAGGATGGTCTTTGCAAGGCCTGATGCTCTGGTAACGTGGCCGAAACTCCAAAGCACAAATATACCTGTTGCTAAGCAGTGAATCTCAAAAGCGAATAAACACTATGTTATGACTTGGCTGAGATATACGTATATTTCTTTGTGTAATGTTATGACGTGACTGATATATAATAATAATAATAATAATAATAATAATAATAATAATAATAATAATAATAATAATAATAATAATAATAATAATAACGGATTTTTATATAGCGCGGTAATCCAGCCTACAACCAGACTCACCACGCTTTACATAGTCATTACATAAAAATACATGCACTCGATCAAAAATCGCTTTTGCTACGAGACACCAAAAGATGGAACAGTAAAAGTAAAAACTAGTTACAACTATGTAAAAAAATGACAAAAAAGACAAAAATAGAATAGCAAAAACCTATTCACAGCTATTTATATGCCCGGTTAGACCCAGGAAAGGAAAACAATATACATATTTACAGCCGTGTACACACTTACGGATCAGATAGAAACAAAAGAGAAGAGAATGGCAGCAGGATACAAATCAGTCTGAATAATGCAGTTTGAAAAGGTGGGTTTTGAGGGCCATTTTGAATGCCTGTGTTGATTGTATGTTGCGGATATGGGAGGGAAGGGAATTGTGTAATGTTATGATGTGACTGATTTATATGTATCTTTTAGTGTATAATGTTATGACGTGGCTGAAATATACATATAATTCATTGTGTAATTTTATGACGTGGCTGAAATATATTCCATTCTGTAATGTTATGACGTGGCTGAGATATACGTATATTTCATTGTGTAATGTTATGACGTGGCTGAGATATGCGTATTTTTCATTGTGTAATTTATGTACGTACGTATTGTGCATGTTTTATGTGTTATTTATTGGTGGGGGGTTTTGTCTGGAGTTTTTCCCTTATCTTGTATTGTATCCACGTGCCCCGAAGGGTTTTATGGCATAACTTCTTTTGCTTGACCTGACTTGCGACGGAGGTGTTCTAGAACACAACATAAGAGACTGATTTTGTGACGTAGGCAATTTTGTGATGTCAGAAATATGGGGAAATAACGCAAGACATATATTTCCTGCTTCGGGTTACTCTGGCCATTATTTCTCGTCTGCCACTGTCAGGAGGACTGTTTGCTTATCTTCCTTGTCTTGCCACGCTCCGAGAAGGGGATGGACAAATGTAATTTCAGATAAGGGAATCTTGTAAAAGTTTGTTGCAATAGAGTTTGGAGGGCAGTACCTACTTGGTGTGCGTGCTTGTGCTAGTGAGTGCGCGTTGGGAGGTGGGAGGAGAGGGAGGAGAGGGAAGTGAGGGGAGGGGGAGAGGAGGTGGTGGGTATGGCTGGGAAGAGGGAAGTGTGTGTGTGTGTGTGTGTGTGTGGAGATGGTGGTGCGTATGATTCTCTGTGGGTGTGAAAGAGAATGAAGAGTGAGAGATAGAGAGAGAGAGTGTGTGTGTGTGTATTTGTTTGTGAGTGTTTGAGAGAGAGAGAGAGAGAGGGAGGGAGAGAGAGAGAGAGAGAGGAGAGAGAGAGAAGAGGAAAGTCCATGGAAAGACAACAGGACTTGGAGAAAGAGATGCAGAACGATAGAAAAAGCGTGTATGTATGTTACAAGGGGGTGTTGGGCTGGAGGATGGCAATAGGGGAGAGAAGAGGTAAGGGCAGGTCAGCTTGATTGTCCAGAGCTGTTAGCCAGAGGATGAAATGGCTATCTAGACGCAGGGTGGACGGGGCAGGAAATAAATGGTCCCTTCTGATTGACCAGCGCCCAGTACTGTCCAGTTAAATACGGGCCTGTAAATGTCTTGACCGCTCTGTCCAGGGTCCTTGTATTATTGAGGATGATATCGATAATGTTGACGAGGGGGAGAAAGAGCTCTGTAATGATGTCAAAAGATTGTTTGTGATGATGATGATGATGATGATGATGATGATGATGATGATGATGATGATGATGATGATGATGACGATGACAATGACGAACATTATGATTTCCGTTTAGCATCATTCATTCAATTATTGAACAACACATGTATCTTCCTTGTCCTGGGTGGCGCCGCATTGCAGTTGCCGTAAAATCAGATCACAAGCTCACCGCATTGCATTTGCCGTAAAATCAGATCACAATCTCGCGTGTCCAGGATGCATTTGCAGTTAGTCGGTTGTCTGGTCACTCCATTTTCTTAACGCCTTGGACACGTTGGTTACTGTCCATTTCCAGTCTGCTGCCAGTCACAAAGGCTAGCGACTGGTCAGTATATCCCCAGTGCGCCAATGATCAGTTTTATATATTTCCTTTCTTTTGGTAGTCTGCCGTGAGCTGATGGTCAGTCTGTCCAGTAGTGGTAAGCGCGCGTGGCGTCGGTCCCACCAATGGTGCAGTAAGTCCGTCTTGTAATCCACGATGCAGCCAGTCCACAATGCTTGCGGTCACTCTGTCAGCCCTGATGCCGGCCAGACGGGGCAGGGCCGTTAATTCACGTAGCGCGCTTATCCGGTGTCTGATCAGCTAATCTAGGGATATCAATCACGCTCTGTCACGACAAAAAAGGGACTGTAACTGACCGCTGCACGGACAAACTGACCAGAGCTGGAATTCGGCCACAACAGCAACCACAAAAAATAGTTTCCCCCCCAGAAGGGTGGAAGATGGAGGGATAATGGGGGTATGTTTGTTATTATATTCCCTCCTCCCTTCATGCCCTACCACCCTCCCCCCAATAGCTTTAATAGGTGGCATTTGACCGCCGCTCTGAGCTTTTGAGGTATCAGTTTTGTATTATCTCTCTATTTCTCTCTCTCTCTATTTCTCTCTCTCTCTATTTCTCCCTCTCTATTTCCGTCTCTCTATTTCTCTCTCTATTTCTCTCTCTATTTCTCTCTATTTCTCTCTCCATTTCTCTCTCTCTATTTCTGTCTCTCTATTTCTGTCTCTCTATTTCTGTCTCCTTATTTCTCTCTCTATTTCTCTTTATCTAGTTCTCTCTTTATTTCTCTCTTTCTATTGCTCTCTCTATTTCTCTTTTCTCTCTATTTTTCTCTCTCTATTTCTCTCTCTCTATTTCTCTCTCTCTATTTCTCTCTCTATTTCTCTCTCTCAATTTCTCTCTCTCTCTATTTCTGTCTTTCTATTTCTGTCTACCTATTTCTCTCCCTATTTCTCTCTCTATTTCTCTCTATCTATTTCTCTCTCTCTATTTCTCTCTCTATTTCTCTTTATGTTTCTCTCTCTATTTCTCTCTTTATTTCTCTCTCTCTCTATTTTTTCTCTCTCTATTTCTCTCTCTATTACTCTCTCTCTCTATCTCTCTCTCTCCATTTCTCTCTCTCTATTTCTCTCTCCATTTCTCTCTCTATTTCTGTCTCTCTATTTCTCTCTTTATTTCTCTCTCTCTATTTTTCTTCTCTCTCTATTTCTCTCTCTATTCTCTCTTTATTTCTCTCTCTCTATTTCTCTTCTCTCTCTATTTCTCTCTCTATTTCTGTATTTATTTCTCTCTATTTCTCTTCTCTCTCTATTTCTCTCTTTCTATTTCTCTCTCTGTTTCTTTCTCTCTCTCTATTTCTCTCTTTATTTCTCTCTCTCTGTTTCTCTCTATTTCTCTCTTTATTTCTCTCTCTCTCTATTTATCTTCTCTCTCTCTATTTCTCTCTCTCTCTATTTCTCGCTCTCTATATTTCTCTCGCTATATATTTCTCTCTCTCTCTCTATTTCTCTCTCTCTATTTCTCTCTCTGTCTATCTCCCATTTTCTCACACCCCACCCCCCCTCACATCTCTCTCTTTCCTTCTCTCCCTCTCTTTGTTGGCACGGGTCTAGATCAGGTAGCAGTACACTATAATGACCACAGCGGTCAGTGGTCAGCGGACAGTTGCTGGTACAGGTGTGGGGATAAATGACTAATGGCGTGGACAGGGATTTATCACTGGGTCAGGTATCCCCTCGGCCTCCACACGCTCTCGATTATTCACTTTGGTCCAACAAGAGCAATCCGGTGATGATGATGATAATGATGATGATGATGTCCACTTGTGTCACACCAATTAAAACTATTTTAGAATAATTATATTCGTATATCCTTATTATTATTATTATTATTATTATTATTATTATTATTATTATTATTATTATTATTATTATTATTATTATTACTACTACTACTACTACTACTACTACTACTACTACTACTACTACTACTACTACTACTACTACTACTACTACTATTACTATTACTATTACTACTACCGCTATCATCATCCTTATTATTATTTGGCAATAGACTCGTCGCTCAGTATGTACAACGAAGAAGAAATGTATCATTATTTTATACTAATGAATTATTTTTAGTATTGCCCCCTCTTCTTCAGTTTATAGACAGACAAGGGTGTGAGACAGACGTGCTCTCACTGTATCTAAAAGGGGCACATCCTCTCCAGCGCTACACATGACAAAGGGGTGTATCATCCCTGCATTTACAAAAACCATTTCCGTAGTTCACGTTCACCAGATCAAACGTGTAGAGTTATGTAGTCTTTGATACTGGGCCAAGCAGGGAAACTATTGGCGTCCACTCATTCATAAACATTAAAGTACAGTTTATATTAGCGTAAAGGTAATAAAATGGATATTAACACGGCTGATGTCTAGTGTCAGTGTCTAACCAAACTGCGGAACTAATGAGTATGAAGCACGCAGACTGTTGCCCTACCCGTGAAGGCGGCGTTCTATGTTTTACGAATTAAAAAACAAAAAAGACTTTCATCACGAGTTGCCAGTATTGTTTGTAAATGACATTCAGAAATGAAACCACTGTCTCTTCTTTAATGTGTATTATTTTAACTCTGTGTACGTGTGTTTGTGTGAGTGAGTGTATGAGTGTGTGTGTGTGTGTGTTAGTGTGTTTGTGACTGACTCTGTGTGTGAATGGTTATGTGTACGTATGTGCGTGTGTAAGTAGTGTATATGTATCTGTGTGTATTATAATTGTGTGTGTGGATGAGTGTGTATACAGACTCTGAGAAGTGCATTTATTCTCTATGGAGACATGGTCCACTAATTAAGTTGTTAGGCTGTGGAACACCCTGAACTCTCTCTTTCTCTCTCTCTCTCTCTCTCTCTCTCTCTCTCTCTCTCTCTCTCTCTCTCTCTCTCTACCCCACGTACCCAGCATTAACCACTAACATTAACATTTTAAAAAAATGTTGCAATACTATTCACTGTCACACGCCTTTGACCGTGGCCCAACGCTCCATTGCATTTCTAAAACATTTTTCTTTCCTTGTGAGACGTCAGAGGACTTAAAAAAATCTGCGGCAAATGAAAGTGATCTTTGCTTATTGTGGGATCTGAGGTCATACAGTTTGAGTTGGGAGCAGGCGGAACTGACAGGAGAAACTGTTGTGTGTTATTCACAACTTTCCGGCACCTCTCATTAAAACTCGTGGGTATCGCCATTATAAATCAAAACGAGGTTAGAATGAAACCAAGTTCCGGTCTGGCTTGTTTTGATTTTCTCAAAGCTTGATGCGTGACTTTTAAATATGGCAAATTGTTAGAGCCAGAAAAGTTATGCACAAACATGAATGGCTTTCACTTGAAATAAAAAGGACACAGACAATTAAAAAAAATTGGCCAAAAAAAACAACTATAAAAACAAATTAAATCAGTCTCAAAAACGATATTTTTTGTTTTTGTTTTTGTTTTGTTTTGCAATCCAAGAAAACCTATGGCACGACACCATGGGACAAAGATCTCTAAATGTTTCATCATGTTCTGCCATAATTTTTTCATGCATTGGAGAAAGAACCACGCTTTCTCATGTGATTCGACATATTCGACATAGCGAGCGTTGTGGCCAAGTTGGCTAAGGCGGGACTAACTTGCCTTGTCCACAAGCCAGAAACCAATGGTGCCTGACAGGTGTGGGTTCGAGCCAGCACCTGGGCGTTATGTTTCTCCGAATATTATTTACTTTCGACTCGGGCAACGTCTCGGGGGTTTTCTCCGGGTACTCCGGTTTGCTCCCTCAGGAAAAATTTCAAAAAATCACAAATAATGTTAGGTAGGTAGGGTTTGGGCGCGCCACTTGCTGCGACTACGCCTTCTCCGGCCGGGGGAGGCGGCCCAGAGTTTCCCGATAAAAAGGGATAATAAACTGCAGCCAAAAAAAAAATTCTTGAATATTTGGAAATAACTCAAAACACTCGCATAAACAATACGCGGAGAAAGAAACCGGAAGTATGTTTCACAGTAACGGAAAGAGTTACCCCTCTTACATGAGGGGATTCCCGTTGGTGCATAGGATAGCAGAAAAGTGTGAATATGGTGAATCGTCGGAAGAAACAGTTCATGGAGACTGGTATGTGTGTGTGTTGTGCTTGTTGAGGCTGTGAATGAGGGGTTTGTGTATGGGTGGGGTTTGGGTGTCTGATGGGCGTGTGGTGCGTGCGCGTGCATAGGCGTGACTGGGGTGGTGGGTATGGATAAAAGAGATGTCATTTGCCTTTTGAAATTCGGGCTAAAACGTAGGTCTAGCGACTTAGGAACATCCTTCGGTCTCTCATCCATGACTTTTTATCTGTTTATCAAAAAAAATACTACATTTTTAAAAAAAGTTAGTAGTTGTAAAGCTGAATAGAATAGACCCAACGTTTCCCGGGGTGTCGTAAGAGGCGACTAACAGGGGTGATGTCAGCACGGCATCACTTGGCGACAGTCTTCTACACAGAAGTCACCGGCCAGGACGAATGAACCTCACGTTACTACATGTTCAACGCCCACATGCTCGGGGCCAAGGCGAGCCAGACTGTACTCGTGGATTTCAGCTGTTGACAACATCCTGGAGAGGATTGGACCCTGCCAGGTCTTTCTTGCCCAAGACAAACCGTATGATGAAAAGAACCACTAACTCCATACCGGATCGGTCTTAGCCCGGGTCACCAAGGACTGTGCCTTCCGTTGGCCACCAGGACGGAGGTGATAATTGTGCGACTGATGGACAACTTAGCAAGATCCGCAGGAGGGACAACATCCTTATAGGATTCTGGAATGTCAGGACCCTAACTGCGAATGGAAAATTAGAAGAACTGGCCCACGATCTGAACCACTATCGATGGAGCATTTTAGGTATCAGCAAACTGCGCTGAAAAGGCCTAAATGAAACAACAACCGACAAAGGCCGCAAGCTTTATTTCAGCGGGAGAGATGACAGGCACGAATACGGCGTTGGATTCTTGGTCCACAAAGACATTCTAGCCACTGTCATGAGTTGCCGCCCAGTCTCCAATAGACTAATGACCATCCGTCTGAGAGCAGCCCCTTTCAATATCACCATCATCCAGGCCTATTCTCCAACATCAGACTATGACGACAGCGAAGTCGAGGATTTCTATGAACATCTACAGGCTGTCATTGACCAAGTGCCGAAGAAGGACATAGCCATAGTGCAAAGCGACTGGAGTGCCAAGGTAGGTCAAGATGCGCACCACAACTGGGGAGACACTTGTGGCCCTACTGCAACGAGACAAATGACAAGGGCCTGAGACTCTTGTAATTGCTAGCTACAACAATATTATACTGGCAAACACGCTTTCTCTCCACAAAAAATCCAGACGATTGACATGGCACAGTCCCAGCGCGGAGCATCACAACCACATTAACTACATCATGGTCTAGACACGCTTCAGATCAAGCATCAACAGTGGCAGGACACGCACTTTTCCAGGAGCAGACATCGGAAGTGACCACGATCTCGTGATGATGTCCTTTCGGCTCCACTTGAAGAGAGTAAACACAGCAAAGTGGACCAGACTGAAGTTCGACCTGGACAAACTGTAAGACCCGGAGTTGGCAGAAATATTCCAAGCCACAATTGAAGAAAAATTTGCACCACTGCTCGTTTTGGGAGCTGGTGAAGTAGATTTCAACACAATGACCACCACCTTCAACTCAGCTGTGACAGCCACTGAGATCCTTGGCAAGCACCGCCCGAAGAAGAAACTGTAGATCACACCTGAACTTTTGGACCTATGCGATAAACGAAGAGAGATGAAAAAGAAAAAGAACACCTCACAAGGAGCTGATGCCTACCGAAAAATCAACAATGACATCCAAAAAGGCATGCGCACAGCAAAGGAGAACAGGATAAGATAAGATAAGATAAGATAAGACAACTTTATTATCTTTTACAAGAAATTACATTGTGGTGTACAATTACAATCAACAAGGAATAAACATCACAATAATAATAACAACAATCATAATGACAATGAGGATAAAAATGCACAGTCACATATGAATGGAATTACACTTATGCATGCTAACATTAAAAAAATGTGAAATGAGATTATTTTGGGCAAACAAAACACACACACACACACACACACACACACACACACACACACACACACACACACACACACACACACATGTCATTTGTTAAGTAATGAGACAGCCTTTGGAATAAAACTGTTTTTCATTCTGAGAGTTCTGACCCTTGGTGTTTGGTAGCGCCTTCCAGAAGGCAGGAGCTGGAAGTGGTGCGCAAGCACATGAGTGCTATCCAGCACAAAGCAAATAGCTTTCCGCACAACACGTCTTTCATACAACACCTGCAGACTCTCTTGTTTCACTCCCACAACCCTCCCACAGACGTTCACTACTCGATCCAGAATACTTTTGTTTTTTACACACAAACTTCCATACCAGCAGATAAAAGAAAAGGTAAGAACGGACTCAATAAAAGAAGAGTAAAAGGTCTGAAGGATGCGGCTACTGACTTGGAGATTTCGAAGTTTTTGAAGGCAGTAAATTCTAGACTGACATTTTTTGTGTATGGCCTGGGTGTTTGCAGTGAAGTTCAGTTTCTCGTCAATGATGGTTCCCAGGTATTTGTATTGGGTGACTCTCTCGACTGTAACACCATCAATGACAAGGTCTGGAATGAGAGTGTTGTTTTTACGAAAGTCAATGACCAGTTCCTTAGTTTTCTTGACATTTAAGTCCAGATAGTTTTGTTTGCACCAGGAGCTGAACCTATCAACTGCAGAGAAATACACAGCATTTGAATTGGACAGGTCCACAAGGGCAGAGTCATCCGAGTACTTTATGACCGGTGAGGCATCAGTTCCTCTGCAGTCGTTTGTGTAGAGCGTGAAAAGTACCGGAGAAAGAACCGTACCGATCAATAGACGATCAATGCCAGGAAAAGAGAACAGTCTGAACAAGAACAACAGCAAGAAAGCCTACCAGACTAAAGCGGCTGACAAGTGTTAAACAGCCCAAGGTCTCCGCGATCCAAAGCAAGTTTGGCATATGCCTTACAGGAGAAAAAAAGTCTTGGATAGATGGACAGAGTACTGCTCTGATCTTTACAACCACACACCAAACGGAGATCCATCAGTTCTGACATGTTGCAAGAACAGAGAAAAAGAATAAGAAATCTCAATTCTCCGAGAAGAAGTTGAGGCAGCAGTGCAATCGGTGAAGAAGGGGAAGTCAGCGGGAGTGGACAACATACTCGCGGAATTGCTTCAAGCAGGAGGAGAAGCGATGATTGATGCCCTCACCATTATCTGTAACAAGATCTGGCAGAGTGGGGAGTGGCCTACACCATGGACCCAGTGGCTTGTCATCACTCTTCCTAAAAAAGGTAACCTTCAGGAATGTGAAAATTACCGCACCATCAGCCTCATAACCCATCCCAGCAAGGAAAATAATACTCAACAGGTTGAAACGCCAAGCTGAACAAATCATATTTGAAGAACAAGCAGGATTCAGGGCAGGACGAAGTACCACTGGACAAATTTTCAACCTCAGACTAACCTGCGAGAAATATCTACAGCACCAACTACATCTATATCACGTATTTGTAGACTTCAAGAAGGCGTTTGGCCGAGTCTGGCATGTAGCTCTGTGGGCAACCATAAGAGAGTACATCAGTCTTTAAATTATTGAAGTCATCAAAAAGCCGGTATGACAAGGCTACCAGTGCAGTCCTCCACAACAGCGCCATCGGAAATCGGTTCAGGACAACAATCGGTGTGCGTCAATTCAAGGATGTCTACTCTCTCCAACACTCTTCAACATCTTCCTAGAGCACATCATGTCAGATGTCCTTGCAGATCACGAAGGCACAGTGAGCATAGGGAGTAGAGCAATTTCCAACCTCCGTTTTGCGGATGACATTGATGGATTGACTGGAGAGGAACAAGAACTGAACAAGTGGTACAGAGGCTTGACACCATCTCCAAAGCCAATGGAATGGAAATAAGTGCAAAGGAGAATAAAATGATGACCAACAACACCAATAGCATCAACACGGACATCAAAGTCCAAGGCCAATTCATCAACACAGTGCATGGCTTCAAATATTTAGAGTCCCGACAGGAAGCTTTCTCCAGGATCGCACAAACAACTGCTACCCTGACAAGGTTGATGCCCACTCGGAAAGACAGGACCATCAGTCTACATTCCAAGGTAAGGCTGCTGCGCTCCCTTGTAATCTCCATCTTCCTATATGCTTGCGTAAACATGGACACTCACAGCAGATCTACAACGATTCGAAGAATACAAAGCATGGAGGTGAGGTGCTACAGAAGACTGCAGGGCATTTTTTTATACCTAGCGCATCACCAATGATGAAGTCCGACAGACCATCACACAAGCCTTCGAACAACACGATGACAGGCTCAGGTGGCAGGTGTTGAAGAAACGGAAATTCTGATAGTATGGGCACGTCACTAGAGCATCAGGCTTTGCTAAAGACCATACTGTTAGGCACGTTGCAAGGAAGCAGAAGAAGAGGGAGACAGAAAAAGAGGTGGGAGGGCAACATTCGAGAATGGACTGGCTTGACACGGAGCGAAACCGTGAGGGTTGCTGAGGACAGAGAAAAGTGTAGTCCGCTAGTTAAACGATCAGCTGTGGTGCCCCAATGACCTTAGAGTTAAGG
>CM072518.1:66887653-66937653 GCA_036898135.1 Oncomelania hupensis | reverse complement strand
TTTTCTGTTGTTGTGTTTTATATTGTTCTGTCTTTCTTTGTGGCCATCCCTCCGTAGGGCAGGTTTAATGACCTCCTTTCTCTCAAGGACCAACTTTTTTAGGGTGTGTTCATCTCGCTGCTTCATTGATGTAATGTACTGCCCGTCTCATTCGCTACAAAGATGTGACAAAAATGATACATAAACTGAAAAGCGGATCATTGAAATGTACTGAGAAGTGTGGCCAAAATCGACTGCTTGGATTACCTAATGGACAATTCGGACAGCTGACAGCAGGCAAGCTCCCTTTGTTGCTTATTTTCGCTCCAAAATGGCGGAAAGGGACGTGAATGCCATTAACTTGGGCCCATTACTGCCCTAACCTTGCTTTTGTACACACCAGACAGACACGTTTTAGTCACACCATTGATCTGATTAGGAAAGGGTGTCTTCTTCTTCTTCTTCTTCTTCTTCTTCTTCTTCTTCTCCGTTTTTATATTGCGCTTTTCCAGCTCAATGGCTGCTCAAGGCGTTGTCGGATACAGGATCTAACTCAAACTGCCCGAGGCGCCCACTTGCATCCTTTAAGGGCCTAGTCTGACGCCCAGACAACTGAGCACCATCCTGGCCGACCGGGTATAGGGGAGGAGGGACCTAGTGCGTGATGGGTGCACTCTCCCGTCTAGGACATGAGCGTCAGGATCTTTAAAGTCCGTGCGATGGAATAAGTGCGTGCATAGACTAGACCTCGGTTTGTACTCCCTTCCTCTTTTTTTTCCTTTGATCTATCTTTACTCCTCTTCTTCTGTCTTACGTTTGCGACGCGCACGATAGTACGTGTGAGACGCGCACGATAGTACGTGTGTATGAGACGCGCACGATAGATCCGATCGTTTTGTTTTGCAAAGAATGCAATAACAGAGTGTAGTTACCTTTGATTTGATTTTGCGTTGTTGTTAGAAGAAGCTTGGTATAATGTTGATCATTTACGTTGGTCGATATTATTGGAGAATGTTCTAGGGTTGCTTTACTATCGATCGAAGCGTCTAGATAGATCTGCTGGTGACTGAGAGCTAAAGAAAGTTGTATGACGTAAGACAGTGATGACGAATTTCATTGTGATTGGTTATAATTGCGCCACACTGGAATTTTCGAACGTTATCTAGAGTATAGAAAAACTATATAATTGATGCACTGTGTTGAAAAAGAGAGAAAGTGGAAAAAGCGATTGTATGCAGTTGTTGATGTACGCTGAATAAAGTTGGAAAATTTCATACGACGACCCCGGCCTTGTTGCTGAGTGAACAGGTTGCGTGGATAAGCGAATCTGGGTTACACTTATCAGGATTCAAGCATCGGGGCTGAATCAACTACTGGTAAAAACCCACAACGAGTGTAACATTCTCCTAGTCCTTCTTTTTTCTCCTCCTTCTCTTGTTGTTGTGGTTGTTGTTTTTGTACTTCTTGTTCTTCTTCTTCTTTCTTCTTCCTTCTTCTTTTCTTCATCCTCTGTTTCTTTTTTTTACTCGTCCACTTTCTCATCTCTGTTATCCTATTTGGGCTTTATTATCAATGTTTCTTTGTCACTTTCACTGTTGTCACCCGCCCACCTATGCACACACACACACACACGCACACACACATGTTCTCTCTATCTCTTTTTTCCCCGTTGGAGTGCCGGGGGTTTCAGTATAAATAGCATCCCCACTTTCTGAAAATTTAATGCTTTAAAGTCCCACTGTCGCTGTCTTTCTCATTTGTTCTTTCTCATTCCTGCTCTGTTCTATCAATCTGCTATACTATCTTCTTCTTCGCTAGACCAGTCACCTACCTTTTTTCTTCAAAACTCTTCCGGGACAAGACTCCTTATTTGTGTGTGAGGTCTGTTGGTTCAGCTTGGGAATATTGGACGCTTTCTGCCAGGTGGTCACTAGGGCTTCCTATGATGTTATTATTTAGCAATGTAGGCATTTTATCTGTATGTGTTTTGTTGATAATTTATAATGATGTTTGTATTCTATTTTGTTTTTGTAAGCGGGGGTTCGATAAATTAGAGTATAGCCTCAGCGTCCCATGCGTGGGATGTCTTTATTGTAAAGTTACTGGCTGGTGGAGAGCCTTCAGTTTTACCATTAGGGTTGTTTCGGCAGATCTTTTATGCGGATTGGGGGTTGTCCGGTCTTGATTTGGCTCGGAAGAGTCCGCTGGACCTAAAGCAATAACCATGTAATGTACCTCTTTTTCTCCCCACCCGCTCACCCTCTGAACCCTCTCCCCTACCCTTTTTACCGGTCACCGCAGACTCGCTCATCCATTCTCCCCGTCCCTCTCACATCTGATGTTTTTCAATTCTCATTTTCAGCGAAAAAGCGCGCGCGGTCGGGCCAAGCATGGAGATCATTCACCCAATCACATTGCCGCACGTGCCTTTACCGCGCCTTAATTTCACGGCCATTCATCAAGCATAGGCAGTGCGCATGCGCGGGAAGGCGAAACCAAAAATGGCCGGACACGCTAAATCTATTTACCGCAAACTCGATTTCCGAAAATTTTCACTTCCAGGCGAAGTCAGATAAATGGCAGGGACTGGGGAGCTCAAAACGCTGACGTTGTTGGGTAACGAACTGAAGTTCAGGAGTTTCTGGATGGGCCTGTATATAATATTGTGTGTGCTGGTGAGAGGATGGGACGATGATGAGGGTCGTGGGTTGCGAGTGTGGATGGAGGGGTGAAGGTGGGGGGGGGGGGGGAGCGTAGATGAGAATCTGAGCCTGCGTGTTTGTGCCTATACCTTGTATTGTAAATGTTCACAAATGAGAAAGACTGAGGGAGAAACAGAGAGAGAGAAAGAAAAAGAAGAAAGTGGTGGTTTTCTTGTTTTAGCGAAGACGAAACCGCAGCTTAATACGAATTGCGCTTCCAGCGTCGTTTAATGAAAATAGACAGTCCATCTCCACGCTTAAAAGGATTTGCGCTATTAAACAGACCGTTATTTCCCATGCAACGTCAGTTCCGCTCCACTTGTGTCTCCCACCTCTTTTAACTGTGTTCAGTCACATCTCCCATAAATCGCTCCGTTTTTGCCGTTGTACTCTGTCTGTCTGTCTGTCTGTCTGTCTGACTGTCTCTGTATTTCTCTGTCTATCGCTGTCTCACCGTCTGTAACTCTCTTTATGTCTGTTTCTGATTGTCTGTTTATGTGTGTGTGTGTTTGTCTGTCTGTCTCTCTCTTAGCTGCTGCTCCTAAGCCCGAAGTTATTTGTTTATTGATCTAAGCGCGTGAAGGTTTACGCTACAGAATAATAATATTCCCGTAATCTTTTAGTTATTAATGGGGTGGGGGAGTGGGGGGGGAGAGTAGCTTTGAAACCTCCCTTTTCTCTGGGCAACCTTCATAGAGGGCGGCGAGCATCTCTTCTCCCACACTTCCCCGGTTCTAAAGGGAGCCAGGTACCCATTAATCGCAAGCGGTCTGTATGGTGTACGATTTCACTCTTCTTCGTCGTTCGGCGATTGCAACCAAGTACTAAAATTCCTCACCCCGTGCGAGTCCTAGCCAGGCTGGACGATGGTTGAGGATGTGAGGAGCCTATGAGACCCATAGTGAGAACCTAAACCACTACTCCCCTGTGCCACCTTACGGAACTGTGTATCAGATGTCAATGTCCAGTTAGAAGCAACGATCATGGCGCATGCGTGATGAAAGGTATCGTTCAGTGCTTTTGGATGTGCACACTGACAGAGGCTGCAGAATATTGCACGATGCCTCTTATTGCCGGTAGAAACCAAATCTTTTAATGGGTTCAGTTTTGTGGTTTAATGTTCAACGGTGGTCTGGTACCGAAGAACCGAGTATGTGAAAATATTTCTGCGCCACGCGAGACTACGTTTGTGTGTCGGGCGGGGAAACACGAGATTTAGCAGTCCGGATGTAGCTTTTTTACGGCTGTGCCATTTGCACGTTAACGGGACATTATCCCCAGTGTCACTGATAATTCTGCAATGATATAGTTTTGACATGCCTAGTAACCTTTCCTCTCTCTCTCTCTCTCTCTCTCTCTCTCTCTCTCTCTCTCTCTCTCTCTCTCTCTCTCTCTCTTTCTCTACCTTTTTCTCTCTGTCTTTATCTCTCTGTCTGTCTCTCTCTCTGTCTTTCTCTCTCTCTTTCTCTCTCTCTCTCTCTCTCTCTCTCTCTCTCTCTCTCGCTCTATTTCGATCCCAGGCCATCGTTCTGTGTTTGTTTCTATGTTTGTGTTCCTTGTTTCACAAAAAAAAACTGTTAACCCTTCGCTGCCAATCTTCCCACACAACCGTGAGATGATGCTAATAATCCAAAAGCTTATGTTATTATATTTTGCCTCAGTGTTGGATGTTCTAAGTGTTAAAAATCCATTAAGATTTCGACGAAGTCTAACGTTGATAGAAGAAGTGGTTTGGATGGGTTAGTCCTGATCATCTTAAAGGCCTTTGTTTTTTATCCCGATTTTATTTTCTTACAGTTAAAGATTCCTATATAAATTGTCCTTCTAGTTCTTGACCTTCACAATTGGTCCATAAAAAGATTTTTATTTAGAAAGGAAGAGGCGACGAGGACATATGAACTACAGTTGAATTCAGTGTCGTAAAAATGATTGTCCATTTAACATTTATAGAAATACGGCTCTTCCTCTGTTTGAAAAATGTATCCGCATGTTAGATTAAGCTCGCACTAGCCGAACATGAGGACTGAGTACTCTTAGTGATCATCAAAGGTAAATGTTGTCATCAAATTGATTTCGGAAACAGTGCAGCTAAACTTCCGTTATCGGAGATTGCTTTCAAAAGTATTTCCTATCTTTATCCGGACAGACAATAATTGCCTTTATCCGTGGAGATACTAGCTATATCTTTATCCCCAAACATTTGAACCAAACTTCCAATCTTATCAAAGCAAAATCTTAACAATTTTTATCTGTAGACATAATACAGGCATTAAGTTTAACGTCAGGTTTGTGGCTAAGTGAAAACGCTGAGATCGCCGTTACAGCTTATAATCAAATTGTTTTCTCAAACCCCGGCACACAACATCCTGTCATTATACAGCGGATTCCCCTGTTAAAGATTATGAAGGTCAAGAAGAGGGTTTGCTCCTTTGGGGTTGAGGAGTGGAAATTACAAAGTAAAGTGTTGTTAATGTAATGTTGTACCGTGTTGGAGAGTGTTGCAATAATAATATTTAAAGATTTGCGCATTCTCTTAGGATGGAGGGGGGACAGGGGAGGAAGAGTGGGAATGGTAGGATGGGGCGTGTGTGTACGTGTGCGTGCGTGCGTGTGTGTGTGTATGTTCGTGTGTGTGAGTGAGTGTTCGTGCGTGTGTGAGTGTGTGTGTTTGTCATTTGCTTGAAAGCTTAGCACTGTCTCGTTATTTTTTCTTTCGTTCCTTCGTTCCTCGTCACCTTTCTCCTCCTTGTTCACCTTTTCGCCCTCTTCTTTCTTCGTCTTCTCCTCCCCCGACTCCGTCTACCATGGTTTTAAACGACGTTGAGCATTGGGCTCCTTTGAGGAAAGCATTGGCTGGAATAGCACTGGTGATTGGTCAGTTGCTGTCATACTTGTATTCCCACCCCCACACCGCACTGCTGGAAGGTGGAGAGGAGTTGCATTGCACTGTGTCGTCTTCTTGTGCTTTTTTGACGTTTGGTAAACAGGATTTTTCATATCCTGTCATATAATATCCTGTAACTCGAAAGTCGTTGGGGCACCACAGGTGATCGTTTAACCAGCGTACTCCATCTTTCTATGTCCTCGGCAACCCTCATGGCTTCGCTTAGTTTCAAGCCATTCCATTCTCGAATTTTGTCATGCCTCTGTGCATCTTGGCTCAACGCATCAAATATTCATGCGTGCAGACGATGCTAAAATTAGCGTTCTTTTTGATGCACGAATTCCTCTCTCTCTCTCTCTCTCTCTCTCTCTCTCTCTCTCTCTCTCTCTCTCTCTCACTCTCTCTCTCTCAATTTTATGTTAAGTATTTTGTTTGTTCTGAACTTTTTAAAGCTATTTTACAGCTAGTCCTTAATAAAATTGTAAAATTTAAAAAAGTTCAGAACAAACAAAATAATTAACATAAAATAGGAAGAAGAAGAAGAAGAAGGAAACAGAGAGAAAGAGAGAGAGAGAGAGAGAGAGAGAGAGAGAGAGAGAGAGAGAGAGAGAGAGAGAGAGAGAGAGAAGTCGACGTCGAAGTCGAAACCTTTAATTTGTCTATTACCCAATTAAAGGTTTCGACTTCGACTTCGACTTCGACTTCTCTCTCTCTCTCTCTCTCTCTCTCTCTCTCTCTCTCTCTCTCTCTCTCTCTCTCTCTCTCTCTCCCCTGATAATTACAGAGGGATTTCCCTTCTTGATATTAGCAGTAAATTGTATAGTTATATTTTAAATAAACGTATTTCAGATTGGATTGAAGAAAACAATGTCGTTGGAGAAGAGCAGGCTGGTTTCAGGAAGGAACATAGTACTGCTGACCACATATTTACTCTGTTGGCTCTGGTTCAGAAACAATTATTAAGACACAGAAAACTTTATGTAGCCTTCATAGACTTTCGGAAGGCTTTCGATTCCATTAGTAGAGAGAAGCTTTGGAAGGTTCTATACACATCAGGTTTGAATGGTAAATTAGCAAAAGCAATACAGAGCATGTACAATGTTGTTAAAGCACGTGTTCGTGCTGGTGCAGACCTGTCTGATGAGTTTATGTGTCCACAGGGACTGAAGCAGGGAGAAGTATGTTTTCCTGTACTGTTTTCCCTTTTTATTAATGAACTGACGAAAGATATTGTACATCATGGTAAACACGGGATCCAATTACCCCCAGAACTAATTGAATTGTTTATTTTGCTTTTTGCTGACGATGTAGTGTTGTTTTCTGATACTATAGTTGGGCTGCAAAATCAGCTGAATGTTCTTTGTGAAAGTGCAAAACGACTGGGTCTTGTTGTTAACTTGGACAAATCGAATATTATTGTATTCCGTAATGGAGGATTTTTGGGCGAGAGAGAACAGTGGTTTTTTGATGGACGAGTTTTGAAAATTGTTAATATGTACAAATATTTAGGGATTTTCATGTCTACCAAATTAACATTTTCCTATACTTTTAAGGATTTAGCTGAACGAGCAAGGAAGGGCGTTTCAGCCATCATAAAGTTACTTTGGTCACTTGGAGAATTTTCACCCAAAGTCTTTTTTACACTTTTTGATTCACAAATTCAGCCAATTTTAACATACGGATCAGAAATATGGGGTTTAACTGCTGACCAGGAATGTATTGAAAGGGTTCACTTGTCAGCAATAAAACGTTTTCTGGGAGTTAGCACTAAATCTCCAAGACACTTGATATATGGTGAAACAGGGCGATATCCCTTGCATGTTATGACATATACAAGATGTGTGAAATTTTGGCTTAGACTGACTATGCTTGGAAATCACAGATTTTCGAAGAAAGCATACAATATGTTACTGTATCTGCAGCAACAGAGTTATACTACATGGGCTTGCAAAGTTCGAAACGTATTGTTCAGGTTTGGTTTTGGAGTTGTCTGGGAAACACAGGGTGTTGGAAATGTAAAACTGTTTATTTTTTAATTTAAACAAAGACTTGTTGATTGTTTTAAACAAGGTTGGAGTTCTGCGCTAGACGACCATGTTTTTTACTATGTATATTCCTGTTTCAAGCGTGAAGTGGTTTGCGGTGAATACTTAAATTTAATTAGAAATATTGCAGTAAGGAAAGCAATTATTAGGTTTAGAATTGGAATGTCACCGTTGAATGCACACTTTGTTGAATTTAGAAAGGATCGTCTAATAGATGTTAATTGTCCTTTTTGTCCAAATGTTCAAGAGACTGAAATGCATATGTTACTGGTTTGTCCCAAATACACAGACATTCGGGATGATCTTATTCCGTTGAAGTTTACAAGGCAGCCATGCTTATCCAGATTTGTACTGCTTATGTCCAGCCAAAATCAAACAATTATTAGAAATGTTGCGTACTTTATTTACAAAGCAATTGCTATTAGAAAGAAAAATTTACACTGAATGTGTTTTTAACTGCAATGTTGTATGTTATCGAAATTTACCTTCATGCGTGATATGATGCGAATGCTTTTTCGAAACATTTTTTTATGAAACTTGTAAATGATATGTATTTAATATTGTCCTTTTATTTTAAAGATTATTTAAAGATTATTTTATATTGTATGTGATGCCTACCATTGTGATGGGCTGGTGGCCTTAACAATTAAATTTCAAAGTGGCGAAGTGTCTCTCTCTCTTTCCTTCTTCTTCTTCTTCTTCTTCTTCTTCTTCTTCTTCTTCTTCTTCTTCTTCTTCTTCTTCTTCTTCTTCTTCTTCTTCTTCTTCTTCTTCTTCTTCTTCTTCTTCTTCTTCTTCTTCTTCCTCCCCCCCTCCCTTTTTGCTCCGTGGCCTTATCTGCAGGCAGGTTAGCCCCAGAGGGCGGGGTATCAGTGAGAAGGAAGCAGGTGGAGGATTATAGCAGGCCGCACAGCGCGCACGTTCAGTCGCCACAATCAAACACCTTTATTGCTGATCGCCCTGAGTTGTTCCTTGTGCCGTGGGGCCGTGCGCTATTGGACTGTAGCTTGTGTGTGTGGAGAAGGGAGAATGGGGGAGGAGGGGGTTGGACAGGACTAGGGTTAGCAAGATGTCTGTTCAAATGGATGGCGGGCTTAGGAAATGATGATGGTCGTGGACTACGACGTCCACTCCACAACTTTGAGAACACAAAACACCACATTTGAAGTCAAAAACGTTTGTTGTCTCTAACTGTGGAGAGAGAGACAGACAGAAAGATAGACAGAGACAGAGAGAGAAAGAGAGAGAGACAAACAGAGAGAAAAACAGACAGACAGAGAAGTGAAGAAAAAAAGATCCATAACTCGATAGACAGAAAATGGAGTGCGGTTTAGAGTGGGACCCCTGAATGGAGGAGATGAGAGAGGCGGGGGGTGGAGGTAGGGGTAGGGGCTTGAGGAACAGCAGCCTAAATGGACAAAAGCAGATTGAGTTACGGCGACGCTGGCGATAAGAATGCAGTTTTCATGTCAGCCATAATGACGTCACAAATCACTGATTTCCTTACGAGAAAGGCAGCTGTGCTAGTAAAACGCCAGCCTGGGTCAGTCACACGCTATTTGTCCAACTGAGACTCGCTTGTCACTCCTGATAAATCGCCAATCGGTGAACAATACCAAGAACGTTACGATATACATTGACAGCGGTACCGGTACGGTAGCCTGTAGTTGATACTGTTATAAAACTGATAGCAGGAATTCGCCTTCGTTAGGGGTAGCCAGCCACAATGTCGAAAGAGTCAGGTGACAGGCTTAAACCCTGAAACACAAAAAAATACAAGCGCTGCAATGGCGCGGTGGTTAAAACTCAGGCTGCAATTGTCTGGGAGACGTCAAGCATTGTTAACATCGTCACTAACTTCAGTAGAATGGGTCAGTGTGTGGAGAAAACGACTGAAAAAACTTGAAACAGCGCACTACACACCACAGTCTACCCACCTAATACTGGGTACCTGGCTTTGTTTAGAAAGGGGGTTAAGTCATTACGCAGCAAGGAAGAGGAGATATGCATCACCTTCATCAAGCTGTCCCAAGAAAAGGGATGTTCATGACGAATACAAAAAAAAACACCACAATTTCGTGTTGAATTAAAATTGATTTTTGGAAAACCAGGCTATAGAACATTACCCAAAGCGGTTCAATTGTATAGTAATCCGCCCACTCCATCACGTGGTCAAAATTAACAGTGAGAGCGATCGTTTTATCCAACAGTTTTTCCCCGAACACACAGACAAGCAAACGCACGTGCCTCCGCAGTAGCTACAACAAATACAGATTACATCTCAAGTGCCAATCGTGTAAAGGGGTAAGCGCCTTCCGCACCATTCGCGGTTAGCTTGGACGCCAGTGACCCGGCGTCATAACCCTAACCCTAACCCAAACCCTAACCCTAACCCTAAACTCTTAACTCTAACCCAAACTTTAACCCTAAACCTTACGAAGACTATGATAGCACTGTGCGCATGCGTCGAATTTTGTAACGCGTCGACCAATCAGAATGCTCCCATTCGCTCCCAGCCCAGCTAAGATACTAGGAACTGTGAGGATGTCACACCGGGTTTGATTCCTACACGATTCTGGCACTATAGTTTTCTCACAAGATTCGACTTTTATAAAGCTCTTGTGGATGCAGATCCACTTCTGTCCGTGTCGCCTTCGTGGCAACCCAAAGCACCCCGGCATTCTGTCAATAATACAGGTGACACGTTTAAAACGCATATTTTGCTTAGTAGTTTATAGCGTTAGACAGTGCGCCGCTTATACGAAGTTGGTAACTGTGAGTGTTAGGGTCGAATTCTTCCTGTTGTAGGAGTTTATGAGCTATTTGACTAGGCTAAAGTCGGTGTGTGAAAATCAATGGCATTACGTTAATTTCATCAAGGTGGGGTGAATAGAATTGCGTCCAAATAGTTTTCCAAATTTGCTATAAGGTATATGACAAGCAACAGCAGTCCCAGCCAATAATTATAGTTAACACTTTCAACCACAACACCTTAATATCGAAGACAAACTGCGGACTGGAAGCCTATGTAGTCAGTATTCAAAACACGAGGATTGTAGTGCGAACGCAATTACAGTGCAGTAATAGTAAACCTCAGTTCATATTGGTCGGGCAGGTTTTGCGAGAGGGGGTTGTATGCGGAGAAGTTAATGAAGAAGGAGGAGGAGGAGGAGCAGAAGAAGATGAAAAGGGAGGAGGAGCTGAAGAAGTTGACAAAGAGGTGGAGGAGGAGGAGGAAAAGGAGGAGGAATTTGATTGTGGATGAAATGTATCACCATGTGGTCGACTTCTGGTTGCGAGGTAGGTTTTGTGTACGTGCGAGCGTGTGTGTGTGTGTGTGTGTGTGTGTAGGGGATGGGGGGTAAGAGATAGTGGGGGGAGGGCATATCATGAACGTCAGGATCTTTAAAGTTGGTTCGCTGGAATGCATATTTACCCAGAATACATCACTCTAATCCGAAGGAGTACTAATAGTTAGTATTAGTATTGTAGACCTGAGTTCCTGTAGGTGAGGCAGGTTTTATGGAGTGAGTTTCATGGGGGACTGGCTGAAGACGGCTCACAACAGCCAATTTATCAGCTCCTGCAGTCTTCTTTGTGGAGTGGCGTGCAAGGAATGGCGGGGGTTTGCACGCGACTGAACAATTATTAGCCAATCGCGTTATCGCCCTATTGTGGCTGCGGGGCTTATAATACTAGTTTCTGCGGGGCTTATAATGCCAGTTTCTACGGAGTTGTAATGACAGTTTCTGCGGGACTGCTTTCGCACCGAGACAATTAGATTTGGGGCATATATGATGTGGTTTCTTTTGCACAACCTATTTTTGTCATAAATGGAAGGTTCCTATAGTGTAAGTCGTCAGAACTTCTAAACTGGTTTGCGTGCAACGTAACACTGTTTTTTGTCTTCTTTCCTCTTGTATTTTAACAATGGGTTAGAAAATGGCGACATATGATAGGGGTGACCTGTTGTTGTGACGACTATAAAGTTGGCTAAATATGGATAGGCCATCATCTAACAAAGTGTGATAGCTAGAATAATCAAACTGAAGTAGTTTTGGCAGGTATTACAAATGCCATAGACAAGATCGCCTTGAGCTTCTTGAGGAAAAAAGGTGCGCTGCGTTTATGCTAACACTGTTATTATATTCCCACTGAATCATGCCTAGCAATGGGAAACGTAATGGGGCTGTCACACTATAACGTGTAGCAGTAACTTGTGCCCACTTATGAGAATTTTCATCGAAACGCTGAGTACGTTTGGCATAGGTTAGGGGTAATTTTGGTGTAAGTGGCATAATTAGGTTAAAAGCACGCTGGTGTAATCTGGCACAAGCTCCCTCTCTCTTTCTCTCTCCCTCTCTGGCAGAGTGTATGTTAACAGTGAGATGGTTCATTAGTCAGTATTATTTTGTGTGGTGTGGAACTGTCTGCTGTGTAGAACTGTTGCTATGTTGTGGCTATCTGTGGTGTGGAACTGTTGTAATGTTGTGGCTGTCTGTGGTGTGGAACTGTTATTATGTTGGGGCTGTCTGTGGTGTGGAATTGTTGTTATGTTGTGGCTGTCTGTGGTGTGGAACTGTTGTTATGTTGTGGCTGTCTGTGGTGTGGAACTGTTGTTATGTTGTGGCTGTCTGTGGTGTGGAACTGTTGTTATGTTGTGGCTGTCTGTGGTGTGGAACTGTTGTTATGTTGTGGCAGTCTTTGGTGTGGAACTGTTGTTATGTTGTGGCTGTCTGTGGTGTGGAACTGTTGTTATGTTGTGGCTGTCTGTGGTGTGGAACTGTTGTTATGTTGTGGCTGTCTGTGGTGTGGAACTGTTGTTATGTTGTGGCTGTCTGTGGTGTGGAACTGTTGTTATGTTGTGGCTGTCTGTGGTGTGGAACTGTTGTTATGTTGTGGCAGTCTTTGGTGTGGAACTGTTGTTATGTTGTGACTGTGGTGTGGAACTGTTGTTATGTTGTGGCTGTCTTTGGTGTAGAACTGTTGTTATGTTGTGGCTGTCTGTGGTGTAGAACTGTTGTTATGTTGTGGCTGTCTGTGGTGTGGAACTGTTGTTATGTTGTGGCTGTCTGTGGTGTGGAACTGTTGTTATGTTGTGACTGTGGTGTGGAACTGTTGTTATGTTGTGGCTGTCTGTGGTGTGGAACTGTTGTTATGTTGTGGCTGTCTGTGGTGTGAAACTGTTGTTATGTTGTGGCTATCTGTGGTGTTGTTGAACGTTGTTATGTTAGGGCTGTCTGTGGTGTGGAACTGTTGCTATGGTAGGGCTGTCTGTGGTGTGGAACTGTTGCTATGGTAGGGCTGTCTGTGGTGTGGAACTCGTTTGCTGAACTGTATCGATGTTTAATGTTTGTGTTCTACCTGTCGTGATGGTTAATTGGCTTCATTACCTCCCATGTTGTTCAACGGGCGATGTAGTTGGTTTTTCCCACAAAGTGGAGCTCCCTACATTAGGTCAAACTTTCACAATAGTATCTCCCGTCCAAGTGTCACTTATTCGCTTCATTACTTCCCATGTTCTTCCATTCCTGGGTTGTTGTTTTTTTTATAGTCCGACACACCATCACTCAAGCCATTGGACAACACGATGACATGATCACAGTGGTGATGAAACGGAAACTCCGGTGGTGCGGCCACGTCGCCAGATCACGAGGCCTTGCAAAGACCATCCTGCAAGGCACAGTGCAAGGAGGTAAAAGAAGAGGGAGACCGAAAAAGACGTGGGGGGAGGGGGGGGACAACATTCGAGAATGGACTGGCTTGACATTGAGCAAAGCCATCATGGTTGCTGAGGACAGAGAAAAATGGAGTATGCTGGTTAAACGATCATCTGGGGTGCTCCAACGACTTCATAGTTATGGGATAGGATAGGATAGGATAGAATAGGATAGGATAGGATTTTCTAATGTTATTGCGGCCGTTTTGTAGAATGAGTTGACAATGTGCGGTGTTTGTGTGTGGCCGTAGGGGGGAGGGGAGGGGGGTGCGGCAAATGGAAGAGAGAGTGAGAGAGAAAGACAGATGAGATATATTGGAGAGGAAGATTTGGGGTGGGATAGGGAGGAGCAGAGTCGTAACGTAATAATGATGATGATAATAATAATAATAATTAATAATAATAATAATAATAATAATAATAATAATAATAATAATAATAATAATAATAATAATAATAATAATAATAATGGATGCTATACGCGCCTTATTCCTAAATCAGACTCAAAGCGCGGCGATCTGTAACCAGCATACAAGCTTGCATGTTACAGACCCTCCTACATACACAACAAACACACATCTATCACTCAAACATGCGGTGTAAAGGCAGTGAGATCATTATTAGAATGCGCACAGGAAACCGAATTTTCATTTTTGAAATTTTAGATTTTCTGCGTTTAAGTACCAAAGAAATGTTGAACAAAATGTGATGAAAGTCATTGATTGTGCAAACACTAGGCATCTAGGACTTCACAATGATGAGGTTTCCTGACTGCAAACTGCCGAACTGGCGGTCGAAGGGTGCAAGAGTCCAAATAGCTAGTTGACAAGGTATTGTGAAGTCCTTTTGTCGTGGACACGTTCTACAACTCCTGACAATCGCTCGCCGCTAACTGTTCGCTTTGTCGGCAAGTGTCTATTACCTCCCCTTGTTGACTTTTTGGCGGAGTTAATCAGCTACTCTCTCTCTCTCTCTCTCTCTCTCTCTCTCTCTCTCTCTCTCTCTCTCTCTCTCTCTCTCTCTCTCTCTCTCTCATGATCTAGTTCCCCCTCCTCTCCAAACGTTGTTTTCTTTTCTTTTAATTGTGATTTGTTGCGGGACAGATTTATGAGAATACAAGTCATGGCATGCGACCTCTAGACAGTAATGAGTTTTAGGACGACGAAATTTAAATTTCTCCAAATGATTGAACAAGGCAATTTATTTGTAAGGTTGGCCATGTAGAAAGAATTTCAAGCGAGTAATTATCAGCGAGCAGAAACTGTGATTTAAATAGGCGATGCAGGCACATGACATAAAACATCGGAAAACCAAATGAAACAGGATTGTTGGTGTAATTAATGCTGCTTGTCATTTCTATTTTTGTGTTATGTCACCCGGTCATTGCTCTGCGGCTGCCAGACTTTCACTGAAAATCTATATATTTACCACTTCTGGTGATGATTCGGAGAGGATTTGATTCAAACGTTATCTGACGGTGGGAAAGCCTAATCATTTAAAGTATTGAAACAGTCATTATAAGTTTGAAACGCAGCATTGTGATCCTCAGCAAAGTCTGCAATCAAAAGCCTTAATATATCAATCTGTGAAAGTCCGGAACATAACAGTCTTATCTGTGATGTTCTGATAGCTCAGTGGGTAGTGATGTGTGATGTCCTGGTAGCTCAGTGGGTAGTGATGTGGGATGTCCTGGTAGCTCAGTAGATAGTGATGTGGGATGTCCTGATAGCTCAGTGGATAGTTATGTGGGATGTTTTGATAGCTCAGTGGATAGTTATGTGGGATGTCCTAATAGCTCAGTAGATAGTGATGTGGGATGTCCTGATAGCTCAGTGGATAGTTATGCGGGATGTTTTGATAGCTCAGTGGATAGTTATGTGGGATGTCCTGATAGCTCAGTAGATAGTGATGTGGGATGTCCTGATAGCTCAGTGGATAGTTATGTGGGATGTCCTGATAGCTCAGTAGATAATGAGGCACTGTGGTCTAATGGTAGTGCTTCGGCTTGTGGATCTGAAGGTCCCGGGTTCGAGCCCTGGCCGGGCCATTGTGTTGTGTCCCTGGGAAAGACACTTTACTCCTGTTTTCCTACTCCTTCGGATGAGAGTATAAACCGAGGTCTAGTCTGTGCCGCATACATTCCATCAAAACGGACTTTAAAGATCCTGACGCTCATGTCCTAGACGGGTGAGTGCCGGTAACAAGAACACACCCAGCATGCACTTGGTCCTTCTCCCCCATCCCTGGCTGCCCAGGATTGTGCTCAGTTGTCCGGGCGTCAGACCATGCGCACAAAGGCTGCGGGTGGGAGTCTCGGGCGGCTTGAGTTAGATCCTGTATCGGCCAGCGCCTTGAGCAGCTCTTGAGCTGGAAAAGCGCTATATAAGAACGATCAAATAAATAATAAATAATTATGTGGGATGTCCTGATAGCTCATAGATAGTGATGTGGGATGTCCTGATAGCTCAGTGGATAGTGATGTGGGATGTCCTGATAGCTCAGTGGATAGTGATGTGGGATGTTTTGATAGCTCAGTGGATAGTTATGTGAAATGCCCTGATAGCTCAGTAGATAGTGATGTGGGATGTCCTGATAGCTCAGTAGATAGTTATGTGGGATGTCCTGATAGCTCAGTAGATAGTGATGTGGGATGTCCTGATAGCTCAGTGCATAGTTATGTGGGATTTCTTGATAGCTCATTAGATAGTGATGTGGGATGTCCTGATAGCTCAGTGGATAGTTATGTGGGATATCCTGATAGCTCAGTACATAGTGATGTGGGATGTCCTGGTAGCTCAGTGGATAGTTATGTGGGATGTTTTGATAGCTCAGTGGATAGTTATGTGGGATATTTTGATAGCTCAGTGGATAGTTATGTGGGATATTTTGATAGCTCAGTGGATAGTTATGTGGGATGTTTTTATAGCTCAGTGGATAGTTATGTGGGATGTTTTGACAGCTCAGTGGATAGTTATGTGGGATGTTTTGATAGCTCAGTGGATAGTTATGTGGGATGTTTTGATAGCTCAGTGGATAGTTATGTGGGATGTTTTGACAGCTCAGTGGATAGTTATGTGGGCTGTTTTGATAGCTACAGATGGCCATTTCTTTGTGTTTTCAGCTCGTTAGGTAAAATGGTGGTCCCATAGCCTTGTGGCCGTAGGGGAGCGTGATGTTGGAGATCACAATTATCTTGGGCCAGCGTAATTGGGTGATGCCCATCTCTCTCCTTCGCTGCTTTATCTTCCCCACCCTTAAGAGAGTAGGTACTCAGTCACAGTTGAGTCAACTGGGGCGTTGTTATTTGTCGCTTCACGTTTTGCGGTCACCCATCCAAGTGCTAACCGCACAGGACGGTGCTTAACTTGCGACACATTAGCAAGTGCTCCAACCACTGCGCTATCCGACACCTCGCTCGTTAGAGCGTGATAAAAAAAATCAACCAAAGCATCATGAGACGTCTGAATGAATTCCTCAGTAAAAACATCTTCATGCCACAAAAGTATTCACCAGTTGGCTGCTTGGCAACCGAAATGGAAAGGAACACAATTTTAAAAAGATAATTCCTTGCTGAATATAGTTGTAAAATCTAGAGTTGCAATCTAAACATGTGTAACAAAGTCTGATCTATAACCACTGGGAGGAACTCGCCACGCGCAGTAGCACGGGCTGAACGACTGCCCCGCTGTCGAGTTGAGAGAGGTAGAAGGCGACTCCTTGTACCAGGCACGTTGTATGATACTTGACTTCACAAAGTCTAATATACAAAACACATTCCGAAAGTCCAGAAGCCAGTCTTGATCTTTGAAAGTCTGTAATCCTGAAAGTCTGGGAGCAGTGATGACAAGTCTGATGCAGACCGAGACTTGTTTTTGGAAACTGTAATCTCCGTAATTCCATTTCCTTTCAAGATTATTTTGCAGACGTCAACGCCAGACATCACGGGACAGATTGGGGGATGCCCGGTCTTCTCCCTGTCTTTGATGTCGCAACAGTTTGTTTTGCTTCTGCACAATGATGATAACACGCTTTAAATTGGAACAAATATGTTTTTTCTGGTGTCCTCTTTTTTTCTCGCTTCAAACTTCGTTCTTCTTATTTCTTACTTTGTTCATTCGTTCGTTAGTACTTGTTGTTGTTGTTGTTGTTGTTGTTGTTGTTGTTGTTGTTGTTGTTGTTGTTGTTCTTCTTCTTCTTCTTCTTCTTCTTCTTCTTCTTCTTCTTCTTCTTCTTCTTCTTCTTCTTCTTCATATATATATTAATTTAACGTCTATGAATATACGATTATAAACAAATTAAAGTAAAAATAAATCAACTAATATCAAATTAATTAAATCGAAGTCAACAAACGTACTTGAAAATTCTTCTTTATGGTACTTTTAACCCCTACCTGACCTGCATTCAGTGGAACCAAAATGTTGTGCACGGGTTTTCGCTGTTTTACAAGCTTCCATTTTGGTCCGCCTGTTACTTCCGCAACCGAGATGGAGAACGAGAGAAAGAGAGAGAGGAAGAGTGGGGACGGGGGAGAGAGAGGAGGGAGAGTCGGAGATAAGGTTGTCATTTGCAGAAACCTGTGTTGTCATTGTGATCAAAGAGTTGTTGATGAGCGGATGCAGAACGTGATGTCAGGTTTGGGAGAGTTCTCAGGATCTTGTTTATAACCAGCTGTCATTCCCACGCCCAATTCTCCTTCTGTCTGTCTGATTGGTGTCTGTCTGATTGTTTGTCCCTATTTCGCTTTTCCGTTTTGTGTGTTGTTGATCATGTTTTGTGTTATAATGTTTTGTTTTGTATGTTGCAGATGTTGACAGAATAACAAGCTGCATCGTTTGCTATAGGTGAGTGGTTTTTATATCTTGTAACCTTTTTTGTGTACGTGTGTGGTTGTACTGTGCGTGTTTTGTTTGTGATATGCAGTTGCGCGTGTATGGGTATGTGTGTTTGTGTGTCTGTGTGTGTGTTTGTGTCTGACTGCCTATCTGGGTGGTTCTGTTGTCAGCTATGTGTCCATTTGTACTGTATTACATTTGTAACCGAATCTCCAACATACAATTTACTAGGTAAAAGCTGTTCTACATCGTCATTTGCACCGTTGATTTTGTATCTTTGTTCTTTACTTCAGCACATCAAAGGTCCCGGACTTTCCCATTTCTGCTCCCTCCAAAGAGACTTTATAGTTGTACAGCTCTGGGGTAAATGACTGAACACTGCATGCATTAAAAATAACAAATTTTTTTTGTTGATGCGGATGAAGGTTTAGGAAGCACAATTTGTATGCAAGAATCTCAACGATGATATAATGACTATCTATCTATCATCATCATCACCATCATCATCATCATCAACATCATCATTATGATCATAGTCATGATCATCATCACCATCATCATCATTATGATCGTCATCATCATCATCGTCATCATCATCATCACCATCGCTGCCATCATCATCATCGTCATCATCAACATCATCGCTGCTATCATCATGATCATCATCATCATCATCATCATCATCATCATCATCATCATCATCATCTTTTTCTGCTCCTCCTCTTAAGGTCTTCTTTGGCAAAGCTGCCTGGTGGAGGAGACTGCGTTCTGTCCATTATTGTTGTTGTTGTTGTTGTTGTTGTTGGAGGTGGTGGTGTGCATCGTTATCTGTCTACTCTTATATGTCATACGATTCTGAGTACTTTAGGGCTGTTGTTTTTCTGTACCATGATGGCGTCCTCAAGGTATCGACAGTTCTCCACCTGCAATATAAGCACGCTTGAAATTGTTTGAACATGTTTAGCTGGGGAAGAGATTTGTTTATGATTTGGAAGAGATTTTACCAATGGGTCGGGGAATAGCGATGGTTCTAGCGAGTCTACTAGTTACGGGCTTCCTATCACAAGGCCGCGGTTCAAAGGGTCCGCAAATTGGCCAAGAGACATTTTATTGTCGGCCATTATTTTACAGTTTGTTCGCTCTCAGTCCTTGTGCACACAGCGTAGCCGATCTTTGTGAGGCACGCTCCCTACCTTCCTCTTACGTCTCCGACATTGGGTGTGACCGGGTTGTGATCAAACGCGGTCTGTCTTGAAACAATTAGGCAAGCTCCACTAATGAGACTGGGCTGATTTGATGTTGTAGGTTGCAATGTGACCTGACTCCATCACTTTACATGCGATTATTTTTTTGTCTTGAAACCTTTCGATCTTAGTAAAGGAGCTCTTTTTTCTCAAGGCTAGCTTCGTGAAAATTGATTGAGGTTGAGTGAGAGAGAAAGAGAGAGCGAGAGGGAATAATATAATTATCAGAGAGATGAAAGTTCTGCCTTCAAAGAAGGCGGGATGAAAGTTTTGCCTTCAAACGTGGCCAGATAATCTGTTGTTTGTGACTGAAGTTCGATGTCGCTCATTTGTCCGAGGCGTCGGACAGCGCGCTTGATTCTGCAAGTTGGCGTCAGTAAGATCTTGTTTTCGACCAGCGCCTTACGCAGCTCTTACGGTTGGTAGAGGGCGCTATATAAAAATCATTTATGTATTTATCTATTGGAATCTCTTATAAGTTGACGATAGTCCAGAGACACTCTGCATGAAGCACTGACTGTCCAGGGTCTGGCGGAGGCGCCGCAGTCACTAGCGTGTGGGATGAATTATGATTGTCTCACCTTGAACTGCGATACCTGATGATTGTGGCAGGCTGTAGTTAGTGGTGCAGGCAATTTCCGGGTGTGTCAGCCCCCTAATTTCTTACGTGCCTTCATCATCTCCGTGGTCAATTGAATAGCACCATACCTTCTAGTCCTGTGGACCACATACCCGCCCTCATTCGCCGCCTGCTGCCTCTCCAACACCTGACATTTTGACAGATGGAGGCATAAACCCCACAGTTTAGGGTGTGAACTAAGAGGCTGAGTCGCGTCTGTTGTCAACGGCATTACATTAGTCCTAGGAGCCGCCTTCTCTTCCTCATCGGTGTCTTCTCCATACGACAATACCATGTTGTGATTTAGTGCCACAGCCTTCTTCTCTCGAACCTCCCACTGGCTAACCACGACATGCTTTGTTCAGTCATCGACATGCTATGTTCAGTCATCGACATGCTATGTTCAGTCATCGACATGCTATGTTCAGTCATCGACCAATACTGAACAATACAATTTAGAGTCGAGCAAACAGGTTGAATTATAAACCAAATCATTTTAGCATTCGCTTTATTTTCAGATTCCAAATGTTGATGTTCAGTTTTGCCAGACATTTGCCTATTTCTAAATAGTTATAGGGGGATAAAATGGTAGGGATACATCACCAAGCTACTTACATTCCCATTCCTAATTGATAAACTCACTTCCCGATAATTGCTTCAACTCTGCCACAAACATCCCGAGTCTTTACGTTTTAGTATCCACAGTTGTTGTTTGTTTAAACTTGCAGTTTAAAGGCTAGGCTAAACTACTTTTACAACGACTGTTATGCAACCCCCGAGCGTCTGTTTAGATGCCGTCAATCAGTGCCAACAATCGAAATCACTGGTCACTTATTGCGGAGAATGACGACACTGGACCATTGCAATGTAGATTGTGGTTGAGCGAACCTCTTTCCTTCAAGTTAAAACATGTAGCAAGGCACTAATGACTGGGTTCCCCCCTTTCTTCATTTGACGACGAGCTGCCCCAGAGTGACTGTTTTGTTGTCACGAGTCCTTGTAGACAATCAATGGCACTTCGTTTGGACAATAATGGCACACAATCATTGCAGTCATACTTAAATCAAGTGGGCCTAAGTATCTGCAATACTTGTCAGTATTACATATTCCTCTCTTTCCACCTTCCCACCCCACCCCCATCTACGCCACCTTGTTGATCTATTTAGGCCTCACGAAGTGGTGAGGACTGTGGAGCTGCAATCAATCATGGACAATCAAGAACCATCGTTGAGGGCAACGATGATAATCTTGACTGTGGTCAAGGGGACCTCTTTTTTTCTTATCCAACCCCTAGCAGGACCCCAGCTGGCACAATGTCCCGCCTACTTCATTTCCTGCCAGGAAACCCATCTCACCCTTTTGTGAATCAGCCCAATGTATTCACTAATGTTCCATTCTTTGATTAACGCACGTCCTTGTAATATTTCACAATGCACGTGAAGAAGAAGAGGAAAGAAGAAGAAGAAGAAGAAGAAGAAGAAGAAGAAGAAGAAGAAGAAGAAGAGAAGAAGAAGAAGAAGAGTAAGAAGAAGAAGAAGAAGAAGAAGAAGAAGAAGAAGAAGAATAAAAAAGAGGAAGAAGAAGAAGAAGAAGAGAAAGAAGAAGGAAGAAGAAGAAGAGGCAGAAGAAGAAAAAGAAGAAGAAGAAGAGAAAGAAGAAGGAAGAAGAAGAGGCAGAAGAAGAAGAAGAAGAAGAAGAAGAAGAAGAAGAAGAAGAAGAAGAAGAAGAAGAAGAAGAAGAAGAAGAAGAAGAAGAAGAGGCAGAAGAAGAAGAAGAAGAAGAAGAAGAAGAAGAAGAAGAAGAAGAAGAAGAAGAAGAAGAAGAAGAAGAAAAAAAAAAGAGGAAGAAGAAAAAGATGAAGATGAAGAAGAAGAAGAAGAGAGAAAGAAGAAGGAAGAAGAAGAAGAAGAAGAAGAAGAAGAAGAGGCAGAAGAAGAAAAAGAAGAAGAAGAAGAAGAAGAAGAGAGAAAGAAGAAGGAAGAGGAAGAAGAAGAAGAAGAGGCAGAAGAAGAAAAAGAAGAAGAAGAAAAGAGGAAGGAGAAGAAGGATAAAGAAGAAGAAGAAGAAGAAGAAGAAGAAGAAGAAGAAGAAGAAGAAAGAAGAAGAGGAAGAAGAGGAAGAAGAATAAAAAGAGGAAGAAGAAGAAGAAGAGGAAGAAGAAGAGGAGGAGGAAGAGGGGGAGAGAAGAACAAGAATAGAGAAGAAGAACAAGAAGAAGGAAAACAACAACAACAACAACAAGGAGAAGAAGAAGAGACGGGAACACAAGAAACCTTCGACGTAATTTCCTCCCCTCAACCAACACGTCCAGGCTTTCCATTTGTCTTACAAAGTGCAATGTTTTAACACGTGTCTTTCAAAGAGAGGAGAACGATAGAAAGAAAACGTCAAGAACAGAACAACAGAAAGAACAGGGATGGGATAAAGTAAAAGAGAAGACAACGATAACAGAAAACAAGAAAATCAAATAACAGAGATGTGTCCAGAGAGCACGTGTTTGAACCATTTTCCAGTACCAAACACCACCTCTTGGTAATTTGCCCGAAGACACGTTTTTTCTACAGGTTGCAAAAAATCCCAAAAACAACATAATTAAAAAAGCATTTGTGCAAAAACACAAGAGCAACAACTGAAGTAGTCTCATCTTGGTATTTCAACCTAACCTAATGAACAGTTATGCCAACTGACGACAGCGCACAGGAGCGAGACAGCGAGCAAAACATCCCACTCCACCAAGATGTCATCGGGGACTGGCTCTGAAAGCTGACCCTGAGAAAAGGGATGGGTTTTAAAGCCTACTTCCCCGCCTACAGCAAGGTTACGGAAGTGACGATCATCATCATTAGGGAGGGAGACTTCCATCAACCTCTGCCACTGAGCAAGACTTGTCGCCGCCTTCTTGACACTGTTTCAGGCGTTGTGTGTTTAGCCTGTAACACTTTGATCACTGCATGTCACGGTTGGCTTCTCTCGTCTACCAACCGCTGGGTACTAATGAGGTGGGGGGAGAGCGTGAGAGATAGAGGGAGAAAGAGAGCGTGAGAGATAGAGGGAAAAAGAGAGCGGACTTGCAGTGCGATAGGTGTGGATGACGATGCAGTAGTGCACTGCAGTTCAACAAATGGATTAGACTGGGGGGGTGTGTGGGTGACGTGGGGCATGGAAGTAGGGGCGGGTGTTGTCCAGGAGGAGTACATCACGCAGAAAGTTTGTCCCACACATTGATAATGTTCCCGGCGCCTGTCGAAATCCCTCCCTACATACCCTGTCCAAACAATTAGCTTTTGACTGAACGTGGAAGTTTGTTTTGTTTCACATAGCCCAAAGGTCCAATGCCATAGGTCATAGGTCGCGGGATCGAATCTCACTGGGCACGAACTTATGTGGCTTAAGCACGGGACTTTTCAGGTCACGTGGTTTCCCCCCCCCCCCATCCCCCGCGATCCGGGTACTCCACTGCTCTCCCTCCCTTCAATAATGGTGTGGGATGCAGTCAATATACATTTTAAAAATAATAGTCGATTTAGTTCCCTTCTTCTAATTCTTACTGCGCTTTCCCTGCCTTTACGCCACATGTTGGAGTATGTGTTTGCAGGTGCGTGCAATAGCTTGTGCAAAATATAAGCATGCTGGTTATAGCTTTCCGCGCATGCGCCTCATTAGTGACCTTGGGAAATGCGCGTATACATCATCTAAAGCTATAAGCTATGCCATCAAGGAATGGCCGCGTTATCAGTTGAACGGACTGCAGAAGTCGACAGTGTCTCAGGCCAGTCGATCCGTCAGTGGCTACTGTGGCGTGAGAGAGGGACTGTCCAAAGACCTGTGATTAGCTTATGGTCACTCTGTGTCCTGTGCATCCCAGCGTGGGCCGTCTGCTGTGTCCAGCGTAAATTGGATTGTCGGTGCTGATTGCCACAGTTTAGAATCGGATTGTTGGATTGTCCTGGTCTTAGTGTTTGGGCGTGGGTTTGGATTATGGAGTTACATTTCTGGGAGAAAATGTGCAGGTAGGAAATAAATGCTGAGTTTTGTTTGATTTTTAAAATTTCGTTGACATTATCTGTTTGCATGTCTGTAAGGTTTTCTGCTTGTGTCTTTCCTTATCGCATTTGGATTATCGATGTTTATTTGGAGACTTGCCCTTTGGAGATTACTTGCGTGTATGGCTCTTCTTCTTCTTTTCCTCCTCCTACCCCTCTGCCTAATGTTTATTTGTAATTTGGTTTCTTTTGTTGATTTGGGATAATAATTTTGTCACCGGCACTTGCAAAAGAAAGGTTGCCTTTTCAACGAAAGCGCGAGATCCTCACATCAGCGCTACCCAGGACGAGAGAGCCTAGGGAACTTACGATGTGTGTTTTTCTATCGGGCACCCATCCGTCTAGGACATGAGCGTCAGGATCTTTAAAATCCCTGCAGTTAAATGCATGCGCGCACAGACAAGACGCTCGTCATTTAAACAAAATATTTATTCATTTACACTTCAAATTTCATTATTGTGATCGATTGAAGATGAATGTGCCAGTGCCCCTGTCAGTGGCTCCAGTGTTGATTATTTCAATTCTCTCCCTTCGGATGTCACCTCAGTAACCTCATCTTTTTGTTTTGTCTTCCGAATCCCCATGATATTCGCCATCAAATTCGAAGACTGATGATGTTTTGGGCAAAAACAAAATTTGTCCCTGAAATTGATGATGTCTGGCACAAACACACACACACACATGCACGCACGTCCACTCACACACACGCACACATACACACAAATTAATGACGTTTTGCACAATACCCCAAGAATGATGACGATCACAACAAGACCTACAAGACTGATCAGCCCAATACACAGAGAATGATTACGACAACCACAATACTGATGACAGCCTACCCAAAAACTGATTACCTCTTGCACAATAAGCAAGGATCGATGACGTACGTGGCGCGTGCCCGAAAGTCTGGTTGTCATGGGGACCACCTACCCAACCTGAACTAGAGTGGTCTCTTGAACTGGGGTCTCGTGCCGGGAACGTTGATGTTTTGTGTTCAGTAAACAAACAGAGGAAATTGAGCTTTGGGCTACAATGGCTGTGTGTTGACATGAACAAGACATCTGTCGGTCAGAGAGTCCAGCTACTGATGACTAAGATTAGTCAATGACAGCGTGTTCTGTGTGGCTGTCATTATAATAATTTCAAATAGTCCTACTGTGATGTTGAATTAGGTTCCGTAGCAAAACTGAATTAGTGTTCGTCGGTCTTATGCGTAAGGCGGGACTAAAAATGTATCCTGGACAATTGGTGTGAGCAGGTTCCAGGGTTGATAGTCTTTACTTTTTTTTCTTTAAAGAAATAAAATTTCTTTAATTTGGGTAAAACGTTAAAAAAATTAATTTTTTTAGTTTTTTTGGGAAAATTAAATAAATTAAAAAAAATTAATTTGTTTTTTAAAAGAAATAAATTTGCGTTAAATGCATGAATGATTATTTATTACTCAGCTCAGACCCAGGAAAGTGGTATGCAGTTAAAACAAATTTACATGCAACTTGTGTTAGAAACCATGTAATCTATGAACACACTGAAAAAAAAAATCAAGAACAAACAATGTGATTTGATTGGATATTTTATTAACAACAAGAATAGAGATATTAGACTCATTTTTTTTCTAATCCGTCCTTGCAACACTCATTCACACCCCTTCCAAGCATTTTAACCCACACACACCAACGAGACAAGGAAATTAAGCTAAGCATTCAAATACAGCAGCTAGAATTAAAAAAAAGAATCTCTCACATACACATTATGTATATAATATACACAAATTTACAGAAATTCCCCAAAATTCTCCATGACAAATTTTGGCAAACTTTCATCACTCGAATCACTGCAGGAAGCCATCTTCTTTTCACGATCTCAAAATTTAATATGAACTGATGCAGGGTAGGCAATGTCTACATAGGCTAATCCTCAGACTGGCTGCAACTGGGTCAAACCGGCTTCGCGCATAGGCACCTGTTGTTGGTGGCGGAAAATCAAACTGAAGTAACAAAATTGTTAACGACAAAAATCGATAATCATTACTTTTATTTTTTAATTCGTTGAATTTTCTTTAACTTTGTAAAAAGATGTAAGTGTTAAATTTTCTTTAACCAAAAATTTTATTCGTTAAATCGTTAAATCTTTCAACCCTGGCAGGTTCTATAGCAAAGTGACTTAATCAAGTCAAGAAATCTGTATCCACAAAAAGACTGTGTCTTCGTGGTTCTGTAACGCGGAGCGTTCTCAAATAATTGTCTTGAAAAAGAAGTTTTCCTAGTTAAGAACGCGTTCACTTTAGTGCTTAAGTGTAGCCCCAGACTTTTAGCCACTGTTTAGGCATTGCATACTAAAAGAACAGAAGCTTTGGTGAAATGGAAGTAGAAAAATAATGAAACTACAACCTGAAAGCAAAATTAAGTAAAGAGAGAAGAAGAAAAAGATTGTCGTTTTTTTTTATCGGTCTTCAAACAATCAAATGATAAAACAAAGGAAATCAAGCGGATACCAATTTGTGGCTTTCCTCATTATTTATTCTGTATCATCATGAAGAAGAACAAGAAGAAGAAGAAAAAGAAGAAGGAATTTTGTTCTTTCCAACAACACGAAAGAAAACCAGACAAAACACTGCCAGGTGAAATCAATGTGTGGCTTTCCTCATTAATTATCTTTATCACGATTGAGCAGCCCGTGGAAAACGAAACGGTGAGCGGCAATCCATCTCACAACTGTCTGGCCACACAAACAACGAAACAAAGTGGCGCCCAGGATAGAAAGACCCAAATAGCCAACAAAATAATAAAGCAAATAATAAATTTGAATGAATTAAAGAGATGAAAGGAAGTGAACGTTGGGAAAAGGTTTGAGGTGTTGGAAGAGAAGAGAAGAGAAGAGAAGAGAAGAGAAGAGAGAGAGGGGGGAGGGAGAGAGAGAGAGAGAGAGAGAGAGAGAGAGAGGGTGGATGGTGGTTGTGGTGTTTGTGTGAAATATTAAAAAGATGGGTTAGGAGAAGTGAGGAGGGTAGCGGGGGAGAAAGGGGGTGGGGGGTTGGGTGGAAATAAAAATGGTATTGTGAGGTATTAAGGGGAGACTATTCCATCTTTTCTGTAATTTCCCTTTGGACAAGGCAAGATTGATCCGGCAAATGAAAAACAAGGGCGGAATGGTGATAAACATCTAGCCAGTTAGGTTTCTTTTTTCTTCTTCTGCGCTAAGGCGAGTTGTGGCCGTAACTCCTCTCACGCAACATAAGAAGACGCCAGTTGCTTCCCTTGATGGCGGAAAATCCTAGAGTTATCTGGCCCAGATGGCGTCAATAAAGTCATCAGCTTTAATTTGACGGCAAATTAGGCCACCACGTCTTGATTCTGGGAAAGTCAGCCCGACCCACAAACCGCCAAACAGCCTCTAAAGCCCGCAGTAGAGGGATTGAGGAACCCAAACCGGTTCTAGTTACGCCACAAGCACAAACTGCTGCTCTCCCTTTTTTACAGTGGTAGAAAAGGGTTTTTCTCTGCCTATAGTTCAAGGAGAAAGCTGATAGGCCGATAACTGCGTACTATTTAAAGTCCCTTTCCCCGAAAGAGAGCTAAATAAACTACCGTTGCCATGAAAAGGGGATGGCGTTGCTCGCGCAAATGTACACACACTGCTTTTCCCTCCTTGTCTGAAGATCTGCAACTCCAGTTGGTTCTCCGGGGGTCGGGATAAAGTAAAGTTGTTTGAGACTGTGGGTTGCAAAGAGGCTTGTTCAGTAGTCTTCGCAGCATCTAATAAGACGAGCTGGGAATATACAGCCAAATGGCCCTCTGTATCTATGGCACAAATCCATCAATGCAAACTATAACATTCCCCGGAGACCAGCATCCAATAAGGATTGTGTCCAGGGCGATGTCAATAAACTCCAGTCCTGTGTCTGTAGGCGAGACACCTTTATTAATTGTGTTGTGCACAAATGTTTTGTAGTCTCTCTCCGCTCACTTCCTTGTCCTACAATCTACAACTCGGCCTTCGTCGCACACTCTTGTCTAGCAGTGGTCATCGGCGCTCCCTTCAATGTTGCAGTTTCTCAGTGTTGGTAGTCTCACGTTGTCTGAGCGTGTGGAGAACCAAAACGGGACTTATGAACGCACTGACTGAGCCTGTGGAGAACCAAGACGGGACTTATGAACGCACTGTCTGAGCGTGTGAAGAACCAAGACGGGACTTATGAACGCACTGTCTGCGCGTGTGGAGAACCAAGACGGGACTTATGAACGCACTGTCTGCGCGTGTGGAGAACCAAGACGGGACTTATGAACGCACTGTCTGCGCGTGTGAAGAACCAAGACGGGACTTATGAACGCACTGTCTGAGCGTGTGAAGAACCAAGACGGGACTTATGAACGCACTGTCTGAGCGTGTGAAGAACCAAGACGGGACTTAGAACGCACTGTCTGAGCGTGTGAAGAACGAAGACGGGACTTATGAACGCACTGTCTGAGCGTGTGAAGAACGAAGACGGGACTTATGAACGCACTGTCTGAGCGTGTGAAGAACCAAGACGGGACTTATGAACGCACTGTCTGAGCGTGTGAAGAACCAAGACGGGACTTAGAACGCACTGTCTGAGCGTGTGAAGAACGAAGACGGGACTTATGAACGCACTGTCTGAGCGTGTGAAGAACCAAGACGGGACTTATGAACGCACTGTCTGAGCGTGTGAAGAACGAAGACGGGACTTATGAACGCACTGTCTGAGCGTGTGAAGAACCAAGACGGGACTTACGAACGCACTGTCTGAGCGTGTGAAGAACCAAGACGGGACTTATGAACGCACTGTCTGAGCGTGTGAAGAACCAAGACGGGACTTATGAACGCACTGACTGCGCGTGTGGAGAACCAAGACGGGACTTAGAACGCACTGTCTGAGCGTGTAAAGAACCAAGACGGGACTTATGAACGCACTGACTGCGAGTGTGGAGAACCAAGACGGGACTTATGAACGCACTGACTGAGCGTGTGAAGAACCAAGACGGGACTTATGAACGCACTGTCTGAGCGTGTGAAGAACCAAGACGGGACTTATGAAGGCACCAAACAGAAGGCATCCTGTACTGTATAGCGACTGGACCAAACACACTATTGGGTAAAGGGTCGTGGGTTCTGTTTTCCTTTCGTTCTGCTCAGCCGCTGATTTGCTGTCGTTGAGAATGCGAGAGAATCCCAGTTTTCTCTTCAGATGACAAGTATGTTCCACAAATGTAAGGCAATTAATGTCTCGGGCGGCGTCAGTTCAGATCTTGTATCGGTCAGCGCTTTGAGCAGCTCTTGAGCTGAAAAGCGCTTTATTAAAACGTTAAATAATAATAATAATAGTAATAATAATAGTAATAATAATAATAATAATAATAATAATAATAATAATAATAATAATAATAATAATAATCCAATCCTATCCCGTAACTCGGAGGTCGTAGGGGCACCACAGATGATCGTTTAACCAGCGTACTCCATCTTTCCCTGTCCTCAGCAACCCTGATGGTTTTGCTCAGTGTCAAACCAGTCCATTCTCGAATGTTGTCCTCCCACCTCTTTTTCGGTCTCCCTTTTCTTCTACCTCCTTGCACTGTGCCTTGCAGGATGGTCTTTGCTAGACCTGATGATCTGTTGACGGGGCCATACCTTCGGAGTTTCCGTTTTTTCACCACTGTGAGCAGGTCATCGTGTTGTCCAATGGCCTGTGTGATGGTCTTTCGGACTTCGTCGTTGTTGATGTCCTGGGTATAGGAAATGCCCAGAAGACTTTTGTTTACACAACATAGAAATATAATCTTTTTCCCTCCACACATTCCTCGCCTACTCTCTCCACTGTTTGTTGGTCAAAGGACATAGCAAGTTATCTCAATATCAGTTATCTCAATATCTCAATAGCCTTTTATTCAGCAAAATAGGACAAAGCCAATTAGGAACGTACTGACGGTCTGTGGAGAGTTCTAAACGTAAACGAGCCTCGGTACCGCTGCGTCTGCTTTCAGCCATTGTTCTGGTTTTCACAACTTCTTCGCACACATACAAATCGGGCAATGCCACAGCAATTGTCTTCCTGGGACTCGCTAGACGGTTCTTAACAAGAGCCTTTGCATTGATCTTACGATATTGTTTGAAAAGACGGTGTTTGTGGTTTGACTGGTTTTGTATGTCAAACTAACCGTGAAATGCTTAGTTCACATTTAGTTGACAGAGAGGAAGACTGTCATCTGGAATTGTCGTGAAGGGACTAACTAGTGTGGCCGTTAATTGAAGAAAGGTTGCATCGATCTTATGATACTTTGCTGTAACAGAATATGTGTAGATATTTTGTTCAGTAAGATCACACCCAAAACTACGACTGGATAAGAATGGCTAAGACTGCGGAATTGTCTTTCTTTTGCTACCTGGGTGTTACAGTTTATGATGAAACATTAATAATAATACCGGATGCTAATACGCGCTTTACTTCGAATGATTTCAAACTCAAAGCGCGGCGACCTATACCAACATACACGCTCACGTGCAACAAATATATTACAGACACACAACAAGGACAACAGTATACAAGGCATACACGTGGTGTAAAGGCAGGGAGATCGCTATTAGGAAACTGAAAGTTAAATAGTTTTGTATTTTTTAAAGATTAATTTGACTGCATCCAATATTATTTTGCATTATTATGTATGATGCTGTTGAACTTGATTGTGTGCTTGTAATGGGGTTATTTGTAACTTGGTGATTTGGATCTTTGGTTGACAACTGGCAGATAGAGGGAAATATTGGATAAGGACTTTACACTTGACCCTGTGCGTCTAGTCAGCCATCTCAGCCATCTCCTTAACAAAAACATGCCCCTTCTTCCTCCTGCCTGATCTCTGACCCTCCATCTGCGCCGTGGTTCTCCCCTGAGATCGGCAAGGCCAGACGGCAGCGGCGTAGACTTGTCCAGACTTGTCTTCGGTGTTTCTCAGGGGTCAGTTCTAGCCCCTGTTCTATTCACTCTTTACACATCTCCTCTGTCTCAGATCATCCAAAACTATGACAATTTCCACCATTTCAACGCAGACGATACACCGCACAAAACCAGTGACACTCCTCAAAACCTTTCATCTATTCTGACCAAAACTTCTGACTGTTTCAAAACATTTCTAACTGAATGACTGCCAACAAGTTCCAGCTCAATGCTAACAAAACTGAAGCTATGCTCTCGGGTATCAAACACAGCCTGCTTCTTCCCCTGTGGACACTGTCACTCTTGGCCAAACCATTATTCCCATTTCGTATTCTGTCAAAAACTTTGGCGTTAACCTTGACAACATCCTCTCCATGTTAGAATTTATCCGCAATACCTGTCAAACATGCAACTTTCAGCTCCGTAGAATAAGTCTTGTCTGGATTCAACTGATCACTGACGCTACAGCCAAACTCATTTCCTCTCTTGTCCTGTCACGCTTAGACTATTGTAAATGTCTTTTGGCTGGATTCCCTTTCTCTTCTGTTCATCGGCTCCAACGTGCTCAGAACTCGGGTGCTCGTCTGGTTCTCAAAATGAAAACGAATCCGATTATATTACACCCCTCCTACATTCTCTCCACTGGTTTCCTGTACGGAGCCGTTACCGTTGCAGTCTCGTATAATAATGCTATTTCGAAGGAATAAAAAAATAGAGTGAAATGAAGTGGTTGCCTCATTTTAAATCGCAAAACAGCGCAATTTTCTGTATCACTTCCAAATAACTTCACAGTACATGTAATACGATATGTACCTGTGAAGTCCCTAAATAATGAAAATTGCTGTCCCTAAGCAATGAATTGTTTACGTAAATAATGCATTATCTAGCAACACCTTATAAATAACATATTATTTAGCTAATTCAGCTTATTAATGCATTATAGATGTAAACAAATCATTATTTCGAAACATTTCTAAATAATACATTATTTAATACAATCTGCGAAATAATGGAAATAGTCTTTAATTTACAAACAATGTAAGATTTCTATAAATAACATATTTTCTTCGTAAATAACTTAATATTTACCTAAACAATATATTGTTTACGTAAATAAATCACGATATAGGTAAATAAGACACTGTTGCTAAATAAGGAATGATTGACCTATACTATTCAGAAAATAGGCTTTTAAATAAAGATTATTTAGCTGAAAGTGGTGAAAATAAAAATTTTACAAAGGGAATTCCATATTAATATAGGAGAAGGGGAGTTAGAACATTGAATCAAATGATTTGGGACAATCGATAGTGCTGTAACAGCTCAGCTGTTTTTCTCACTAGTCGGCTAAAAGCGAAGCAATCAAACAGCTTTTTTTCCATGAGACAACGCGTGTGATCAGAAATAGATACACAAGACCACCAACTCACTTTCTACGCAACCGATGTTTGACGGTTTTATCCTCTAAACTTACAAATGACAAGTGACGTAGGCCTAAGAACTACAGCTGCGTTAGGCCTAAGCGGGCTACAATATAGTAGTTACCGGAAGCGCAAAGGGCGTAACTATATATAATTAGAGACGATTTCCCCTCAGTTACTGAACGTACTCTCCAGTAAAATTAATCTCTGTGGTTTTCCATTTCTGTGGCGTGATGAACATAGAGCGGTGCTCATACTCACACGCTAACCCACATCAGACACATCGTGCTAATTGAATAACATCGCTAACGTTTCTTTGATGGGGAACCGATCTAACGGTTTGACACCTCAGACTTCCGTTTTCTCTTGCGCATGCGTGGTGATCAAAAGCTTTCGATCACTTGGGATCGAATTGTGTGTGTATTAATCCGTCGTTCAAAGGGCGATTTGGGATATGGTTAGTTAGTCATTGTTTATAGGGTCCAGTGGATTGCAAAGAGCCGAACCACAACTTGGTTGAAAGAGGACTCACCCCTAATCCGTAAAATAGATCTGCTCAAACAATCTAAACTACGCTGAAGTCTGCCTATCGCGCTACTACAAGGGCTCCCTTGGGGGAGTCAGACCATGCTATGGTTCTGCTCACTCCGACCTATCGCCAGAGACTGAAGGCTGTGAAGCCTATTACCAAGAGGGTCAGGATGTGGACCAGGGAGTCGACGGAGGCGCTGCAAGGGTGTCTAGAGGTGACGGACTGGAGTGTTTTCAGAGAGACCAGCAGTAGCCTGGACGAGTACGCAGACGCAGTGACGTCGTACATAGGCTTCTGTGAGGAGGCCTGTATTCCTACCAAGACCGTCCGGATCTTTGGCAACAGCAAACCGTGGTTCAGCCGCTCAGTCAAGGTAAAACTTGACTGTAAGAACGAGGCCTTCAAAAGCGGCGACCGGGAGCAGTACAGGAAAGCCAAGGCTGCGCTACGTCGCGAGATCAGCAGAGCGAAGGCGACCTACAGGAAGAAGATCGAGGACCAGTTCTCCTCCAACAACACACGAGAGGTGTGGCGGGGCCTGCAGCGGGCCACTGGCTACAAGCAGAGGGCATCAACCCACGACGACCCAGACCCGGAGCTCCCGGATAGGTTAAACCTGTTTTACAGCAGGTTTGACCAGAAGAACCCCTCTCCTGGCTACCGTCCTCTGCTTCCTGAAGACGCGGCGGCTGTGACGCCACCCTTCAGCGTTCAGGAGGCGGAGGTGAAGCGTCTCTTCCAGAGGCAGAATCCCAGGAAAGCTTCTGGTCCCGACCACGTGTCTACGGCTACCTTGAGGTCCTGTGCTGACCAGCTCGCTCCTGTCTTCACCGACATCTTCAACAGCTCCCTACAGCAGATGTCGGTGCCGCGGTGCTTCAAGTCGTCCGTGATCGTCCCTGTTCCTAAGAAATCCAAGGTCACCCAGCTGAACGACTACCGCCCCGTGGCGCTGACGTCTGTTGTCATGAAGGTTTTGGAGCAGCTTGTTCTTCGCTACCTGAAGGCCTCCACGGGTCACTTGCTTGACCCACTCCAGTTTGCCTACCAAGCGAACAGGTCAGTTGATGATGCAGTCGCTCTTGGCCTGCACTTCATCCTGCAGCATTTGGAGAGCCCACGTACCTATGCCAGAGTTTTGTTTATCGACTACTCCAGTGCTTTCAACACGATCATCCCTCACAAACTTTTTGACAAACTCTCCCAACTCAATGTTCACCCCTCTATCTGTCACTGGATTCTTGACTTTCTTTTAGACCGTCCTCAGGTCGTCAGACTGAACAACTCATTCTCTGCCTCTGTAACACTGAACACTGGCGCCCCACAAGGATGCGTTCTCTCTCCACTACTCTTCACTCTGTTCACAAATGACTGTGTATCTGCAACCCCGTTTGTGAAAATGTTAAAATTTTCCGATGACACTACCCTCGAAGGTCTGATCTCTGATACGGACGAGACGGCGTATCGGGAAGAGGTTCGAAGAATGGTTGGCTGGTGCTCGGACAACGACCTGGAACTGAACGTCTCGAAGACAAAAGAGGTCGTGATCGACTTTCGCCGAATAAAGGTCCCGGTATTGCCCCTTGTCATCAATGGGGAAACCGTTGAGCAGGTCGACTCGTTCAAATTTCTCGGTTCCGTCATCTCGAGCGACCTGAGTTGGAATAATAACACCACCTCTATTGTAAAAAAGTGCCAACAGCGTCTCCACTTTCTGAGACAGCTGCGAAAGTTCGGTATGTCTAGTAAAATTATGGCACAGTTCTATCGCGCGGTGATAGAGAGCATTTTGTGCTTCTCTATCACTGTCTGGTACGGCAGCACAACCGCGATAGAAAAGAAACAGCTCGAGCACATTGTTAAGACTGCCTCCAAAATAGCTGGTTGCGACTTTCCATCTGTCGCCTCCATTTTCACAACGCGAATGAAACAAAAAACGGAAAAGACAGTCTGCGATCCATCACACCCAGCCAATAGTCTCTTCGAGCTTCTGCCCTCTGGCCGTCGGTTCCGCGCTTTAAGAGCCAGAACTTCTCGATTCAGAAACAGTTTCTTCCCTGACGCTGTCCTCAGTACATCACCAAACATGGAATGATCTGTATAAACTGAAAACTCACAACCATTGCTTGATTTGTACCTTTGTGAAATAGGAGTACGAGTATGCTATGCTGTGTGTGTGTGCGTGTGTGTGTGTGTGTGTGTGTGGTGTGTTGTGTGTGTAGATTTGGAGGTGAATCCTAACATTCTTAATAATTTTCATTTTATTTAATGCTGTTAAATTGTTTTAATGCTGTATTTTGTTTTACCTGCAGGGTGTGTTTTACTCCATAACTTTATATGACTGATGAGTGATGTATGTTACTGTGGTTACCTATCCTTTAGTGCTGTATACATGTTATAGGCCAATGAAGTGTATGACACGATGAATGACTGTGCAAGAAAGGATGTATTTCACTGTCGCCATGCCACACCAAAATCCTTGTAACGTTTTTTACTTGGTAAATAAATATTCTTATCTTATCTTATCTTATCTTATGGTAACACACTGAAGGCACTCCACCAGCCGATCACAATAGAGCATGATAATGATGGGTAAGAGAAAGTATGATAATGATGGGTAAGAGAAAGTATGATAATGATGATAGGTAAGGGAGAGTATGATAATGATGGGTAAGGGAGAGCATGATAATAATGATGGGTAAGGGAGAGCATGATAATGATTGGTAAGGGAGAGTATGATAATGATGGGTAAGGGAGAGTATGATAATGATGGTGGATAAGGGAGAGTATGATAATGATGGGTAAGGGAGAGCATGATAATGATGGGAAAGGGAGAGTATGATAATGATGATGGGTAAGGGAGAGTATGATAATGATGGGTAAGGGAGAGTATGATAATGATGATGGGTAAGGGAGAGTATAATAATGATGGGTAAGGGAGAGTATAATAATGATGGGTAAGGGAGAGCATGATAATTATGATGGGTAAGGGAGAGCATGATAATTATGATGGGTAAGGGAGAGCATGATAATGATTGGTAAGGGAGAGCATGATAATTATGATGGGTAAGGGAGAGCATGATAATGATGGGTAAGGGAGAGTATGATAATAATGATGGGTAAGGGAGAGCATGATAATTATGATGGGTAAGGGAGAGCATGATAATAATGATGGGTAAGGGAGAGCATGATAATTATGATGGGTAAGGGAGAGCATGATAATGATTGGTAAGGGAGAGTATGATAATGATGGGTAAGGGAGAGCATGATAATTATGATGGGTAAGGGAGAGCATGATAATAATGATGGGTAAGGGAGAGCATGATAATTATGATGGGTAAGGGAGAGCATGATAATGATTGGTAAGGGAGAGTATGATAATGATGGGTAAGGGAGAGCATGATAATGATGGGAAAGGGAGAGTATGATAATGATGATGGGTAAGGGAGAGTATGATAATGATGGGAAAGGGAGAGTATGATAATGATGATGGGTAAGGGAGAGTATGATCATGATGGGTAAGGGAGAGTATGATAATGATGATGGGTAAGGGAGAGCATGATAATTATGATGGGTAAGGGAGAGCATGATAATGATTGGTAAGGGAGAGCATGATAATTATGATGGGTAAGGGAGAGCATGATAATGATGGGTAAGGGAGAGCATGATAATTATGATGGGTAAGGGAGAGCATGATAATAATGATGGGTAGGGGAGGGCATGATAATTATGATGGGTAAGGGAGAGCATGATAATGATTGGTAAGGGAGAGTATGATAATGATGGGTAAGGGAGAGCATGATAATGATGGGAAAGGGAGAGTATGATAATGATGATGGGTAAGGGAGAGTATGATAATGATGGGAAAGGGAGAGTATGATAATGATGATGGGTAAGGGAGAGTATGATAATGATGGGTAAGGGAGAGTATGATAATGATGATGGGTAAGGGAGAGCATGATAATTATGATGGGTAAGGGAGAGTATGATAATGATGGGTAAGGGAGAGCATGATAATTATGATGGGTAAGGGAGAGCATGATAATTATGATGGGTAAGGGAGAGCATGATAATAATGATGGGTAAGGGAGAGCATGATAATTATGATGGGTAAGGGAGAGCATGATAATTATGATGGGTAAGGGAGAGCATGATAATGATTGGTAAGGGAGAGTATGATAATGATGGGTAAGGGAGAGCATGATAATGATGGGAAAGGGAGAGTATGATAATGATGATGGGTAAGGGAGAGTATGATAATGATGGGTAAGGGAGAGTATGATAATGATGATGGGTAAGGGAGAGTATAATAATGATGGGTAAGGGAGAGTATAATAATGATGGGTAAGGGAGAGCATGATAATGATGGGAAAGGGAGAGTATGATAATGATGATGGGTAAGGGAGAGTATGATAATGATGGGTAAGGGAGAGTATGATAATGATGATGGGTAAGGGAGAGTATAATAATGATGGGTAAGGGAGAGTATGATAATGATGATGGGTAAGGGAGAGTATAATAATGATGGGTAAGGGAGAGTATGATAATGATGGGTAAGGGAGAGTATGATAATGATGGGTAAGGGAGAGTATGATAATGATGATGGGTAAGGGAGAGTATGATAATGATGGGTAAGGGAGAGTATGATAATGATGATGGGTAAGGGAGAGTGTCACGACCCACACTCAGTTTGAACTTTATATTGTTGTTTGTAGATAGGTGGTCTTCTCGCAAGTGCCTATGAATCATCGTTTTGTGTGCCTTTGAATAAGCCGGGACAAAAGTAAATGAAAAGTGTGACGTAACTTATTGTCGTAGAAAAGAGGAAATGACGAAAGAAAAAGAAGACAGGTATTTTGGTCGTTACATGGAGGTCCGAGAAACAGTGAATCTAGGAGCAGTGTGTTGAATCGTTTTTCGTCCCTGCTAATCCTTTATCCGTCAACTGTACGCTTAAGGAAATACGTACGTGATATCCTCACGTAGCGGTGCCCTACGACAAGAACTTGAGTTTTTACCAGAAGTCGTTTGAGAACGATGAGGGAGAAAGAGTTCGACCTTGAAACTGGTGCAAGTTCGACTGTTTGTTTTAGTCAATGAAGATCGAGACGACTAGTAGACCTGACCGTTGACCTACCTGTACCAAAAGGAATGCTGCGGATGAAGAGACGTATCCGACCTTAGCCGCATCACCGTATCCACGGGTAGTTGAGTAAGTGTGGACTTGGGTGTTTTCACTGGCTAGTCGGGTGTCTCTTTGTTGTCATTTATTTCTGTGGTCCGTATTTTGTCGTGTCATTGTTGGTTATCATTATGTTGTGGGGCTAAAATATTATGGGGAAGTATTATACTCGAATAAGTGATACCATATTTATTACAATCATTATTCTTCCAAGCATACAAAACATTCAAGGTTGCAGTCATTCATTCATACATGCGTTAGATTTACATTTGTGATTGTTACAATACAAGAGTTAGCGATTATTATTATTAAGGAAAATGGTTGAGTTTTCAATTGCATCAGGAAGCATGTATAAATTGTTACTCAAATTCTTAGAAGATTTTGTATGGGTTATGTTGCAGTGTACCCTTCGCTTTTTACCTTTGGTTTCATCTTCAACTTCGATTTTACCTTCAACTTCAACTTTAACTTCGACTTTGTTTTTGGGTTTACCATCACTTTTCACCGATTGTATTATAATAGACTTTCTGCCAGTGAACTTTTTGCCTTCGCTTCTTCACCACAGACTTTGAAATATTGGATGACCACGGCAGATGCATCTAATCGTAGCAGCTACAGTCCCAGTGACATTCGAGGTGTATGCACTTATCGATTACATCTAGTGCATTGACAATTTTTAGTTTATTTGCCTACTGTGTTCCCGGGACATATATACATTTCACTCCTGCGTTGAGCGAGTTCATGCTCTAGTGTCTTCGGGACGTTTTTGTTATTATACAATTTCGTATTGCAAAGGTTTGATCGCAGGAGTGTGATATGTATTTGTAAAACGGGACTTGTGAACTGAAATCGTTATAACAGTAGTAGCAACAAATTTGTAAACAGTGCATAGGTTGTGCGCGAACAATGAGTGAACAGTAGAAAAGGAAAACAAAGAGACTGAACGAGAATACTGTGTAGAACCATTTAATTTATTTAAAACAAAGAACATTTCATTCTGTCGTTTGATTTTATCACCTTTATAAATTTTAGTTATTCATTTACGACTCCATGTTATGTTCATGTGAATAAATTGTTTTATTTTGCCAACGTAATACTTGTCTCTATCGATTCATCCGTTGTTCACGTATGGTTGCATACACTGCTCAGAGTTCCCCTTTATGGTAAGAGAAACGAAGGACCGTAAGGGGGGGCTTTGACATATTTGGTGGCAGCGGTGGGATCGAACGGATGAATGGAGGAGATAGAATTGCGTTGACATTGTTGTGTTATACCATACAATCAGAGTAAGTGACGTGGGTGGTTGGCGGGTGCTGGAGCGTTTTGAATCGCGTGGGCGCACTTAGAGCACCCGACAGTAATAAGGTAAGCAACCAAGCCCACACTTTACTATAATACAACTTAGTGTCATCTGAGCCAAACCATGGTATAACTGTTGAGTTATTTGAACTCTGAGATATATAGTTGGTAAATAGATTTGTTGTTTACCAATTATACAAGAAAAGGTGGTCGGCTAGCAAAATGTCCACCACCCGGAAAGGTACAAAACGTGCTGGAGCCAAGAAAACGATTGGTGGGGAAGGGACATCGATCACCCCTAGCAGCGACTCAGCCGATATTGTACTGGGAGCATCGGGAGAAGCGACCATGTCCAGTTTGACGAGAGAAGAGACTCTGAGTACGTCTGTCTTAGGTTTCCCTCGCATGGCGGTAGCCGTAGAACCGTCAAGGAACCAAGAGACGTCCGAAGTGATTGACGTATCCGTGAAGTATAGAGAATTAGGTATGAGCCTAGGCCTGCGAGAAGAGGCGCTAGCGAGATTTGTCGTGGATGGCATCCAAAAAGAAGAAGACAGACGTCTAATGGAGAGGAAAATGGAAGAAGAGCGAAAGGAAAAAGAAGAAGAACGTCGCCGACGCGAAGAGGAAAAAGAAGAAAAACGTCGCCGACGCGAAGAGGAAAAAGAAGAAAAACGTCGCCGACGCGAAGAGGAAAAAGAAGAGGAACGTCGCCGACGCGAAGAGGAAAAAGAAGAAGAACGTCGCCGACGCGAAGAAGAAAAAGAAGAAGAACGTCGCCGACGAGAAGAAGAAAAGGAAGACAGACGTTTAATGGAGAGAAAAATGGAAGAAGAACGTCGCCGACGAGAAGAGGAAAAAGAAGAAGACAGACGTCTGATGGAGAGGAAAATGGAAGAAGAACGTCGCCGACGAGAGGAAGAGAAAGAAGAAGAACGTCGCCGACGCGAGGAAGACAAAGAAGAAGAACGAAGATCATTAGAAATCAGAATGGAGGCAGAGAAAGAACGGATGAAAATGATGATGGAGGTGATCAGAGAAGAACGCGAAGTTTTCGCTGACCGTTCAACTCGTAGAGAACATCATGATGGTTACCGACTGAAAATTCACCCTTTCGATGGTAGAGAAGACATCGAAGCTTATCTGCGTCATTTTGAACTCATAGCTGAATCACAAGGATGGAATAGAGATTGCTGGGCAGCAAGGTTGTCTCCACTATTGTCAGGAGAAGCGCGCGATACGTATTTGCGTCTGACACCCGAACAGGCTCAAGATTTTGAAGAAGTACGCAACGCGCTATTACGTCGTTTTCGCCGCGATGCGGAATGGTATCGCCGACAGTTCCGAGAGACCAAGAAAGAACAAAATGAAACTTTTCCGCAATTTCTCATCCGGTTGCAGACATCTGTAGAAAGATGGTTTTCCTTGGCAGACAAAGACATCAATGACGCGAAGTCTGTGTTAGACATGTTTTTGGCTGAACAGATATATTCAGTAATGAATCCTGAGCTCGAGATGTTCGTGCGTGAACGATTGCCGACAGACGCCGCACAAGCAGCCGAATATGCTCAACTGCATTTGGACGTAAAACGAGCCGTATCCCGAGGACCTGTTTTCCAAAGAGCGAGTCCACGAACACCGAGCAGTCAACCCGAGCGTAGACCGAACGAGTCACAAACGAGATTGAGGGAACCTATTAGGAGACCAGTTGTCGGTAGAGATGAAAGAGACAGGAGGAATTCAGACGAGTGCTATAAGTGTGGGGGTAAGGGGCACTTCGCCAGGCAATGCATGAAAACGCATGCAGTCAGTCAGGTTACAATTGCGACCGACACCCTACCGATCTATACTCCGCCAATAGACGTCCGATCTATTAAACCCTATAACCCGTGGAGTGAGGGTCGGATCAACGAAAATACAGTACGCATCATGCGTGATACTGGAGCAGAGATGGGAGCAGTTGCTTCAAAATGGGTCAAACCTGAAGATTACACAGGGAGGAGTGTTGAAGTGTACTTAGCAGACCAGACAAAAACAGGAAAGTACCCTACAGCATGGGTGAAACTTGAATCAGGCTTTGTGACAGGGACTGTTGAACTGTTCGTCCTTGACCACATGGGACCTGACATTCTTCTGGGTAACTGGATTACATTTTCATCTGGTTACCGAAGCCCAGTTACCATTGATGGTAGTGAATGTGCCGTGGCAGCAGCAGTCGAAACAAGAGGACAAATAGAACGTGAAAAACGAGCGACAGTACCTTTGCAGGTATCGAAAACTCTAGGAGTGGAAGTCACACCGACAGAGTTGGCTGCATTGCAAGAAGAAGACGATAGTCTTAAAAAAGTTCGAGCGTTGGCTGATGCCCAGAGCGAACTGAAGTCAGGAAATGCTACAGTAAAATTCACGCGAAAGAAAGGGTTACTATACAGGTTGCATCAGTTGCGAGGAGTGGAGACATCGCAGCTAGTAGTTCCCAAGAAACTACGAAAAGAAGTCATGAGGCTAGCTCATGATCCTCCCATGGCAGGACACCTAGGAGGAAAACGAACTCGCGAACGTATATGGAATACGTTTTTCTGGCCAGGTATGTGCGCAGATGTTCGCAGGTACTGTGCATCATGCATTGAATGCCAGAGAGTGACACCAAGGGGTCGAGTCAGCAAGGTACCCCTACAAAAGATGCCTTTGATGGACGAACCTTTCCAAAGAGTGGCTATCGACATTGTAGGTCCGATTGCACCAAAGTCGGAACAAGGTAACCAATACATTTTGGTAGTTGTCGACTACGCTACACGATACCCAGAAGCAGTTCCGTTGAAAAGAATTGACACTGAAAAAGTAGCAGAGGCTCTGTGGACCATATGGTCGAGGGTAGGCATCCCTCGTGAAATACTAACCGACAGGGGGACGCAGTTCATGTCAGCAGTCATGGATGAAATGAACAGATTGTTGGCCATCCATGGAAAAGCCACCACACCCTACCACCCTCAGTGTAACGGGCTGGTTGAGCGGTTTAACGGCACTCTGATGACCATGCTGAGAAAACTGACTACAGAACAGCCACGGATGTGGGACCGGTACATACCAGCTCTTCTTTTCGCCTACCGAGAGGTACCTCAAGAGGCTACTGGATTTTCACCGTTTGAGCTACTATACGGAAAAACAGTCAGAGGACCGATGGCCGTGTTGAGAGAGCTATGGTCGAAGGAGGTTGCTGCTGAAGAAGTGAAAGTAAGCAGTGAATACGTAGTCGATCTACGCAATCGCATCGAGGAGACGTGCCAGATAGCAAAAGAACATATGAAAGGTGTTGCAGAGCGCCAGAAACACTACTTTGACCGAAAAGCGAAACCCAGGGTCTTCAAAGCAGGCGACAGAGTGTTGCTGTTGCTACCCACTAAACATAATAAACTCCAAATGGCTTGGCAAGGACCCTATGAAGTCATAGAAAAAGTTGGCGAATGCGATTATCGCATATCAGTAGGACGGAAAACTAAACTCTTCCACGTCAATCTGTTGAAAGAATGCAGAGAAAGAGTGACAGTCGATGCAGTAGTGACAGAAGACGATCAATGGAAAGAAGAACAAGTGGGCAACGACATTCCAACGTGTCCGTTAGTGGCAACCGAGGGTCCGAAAGATGTACACGTTGACCCAGAATGTCCAGAAATTCATGAGGACATCCTAAACATAGTGTCAGACTATGCAGACATTTTCACTGATTTCCCTTTACGATGCACCTTGGATACGTGCGAGATAAAGATGATCAATGAAGAGCCAGTCCGTACAAGACAATACCCTTTACCTCATTCGCAAATGCAGGTGGTGAAGGATGAAGTAGAAACGATGATGAAATTACGGGTCATTGAGAGAGCAACGTCACCGTACAGCTCACCGATTGTGCTAGTGAAAAAAAAAGATGGACAAATACGATTTTGCGTTGATTTTCGCAAAATGAATCGTAACATCGTCTTCGACGCTGAGCCTCTACCTGATATCGATTTTTTGTTCGCGAAGCTCGCAAAAGCGAAATACCTGAGCAAAATAGATTTGTCAAAAGGGTATTGGCAAATCCCAATGAAAAAAGAGGACAAAGAAAAGACAGCGTTCACCACTCCTGAAGGTCAGTTCCAGTGGTGCGTGATGCCTTTTGGATTGAAGACTGCCGGAGCTATATTTTCCCGAATGATGCGGAAGTTATTGGCACCCCTTCACATGCCTGAAATAGACAACTTCATGGATGATTTGATGATAGCTACTCAAACAAAAGAAAGGCATTTGGAATGTCTAAGAGCGTTGTGTCAGAGACTCCGCGAAGTGCAGTTAGCTGCAAGACCGTCAAAATGTTTCCTAGGATTTCAGAGTTTGGAGTATCTGGGACACATGGTAGGGCGAGGTAAGATTCAACCAGACCGTCAGAAAATGGATCGCATCAGAGAAACGTCACAACCAACTACAAAGAAACAAGTGAGGTCGTTTTTGGGGTTAGCGAGCTACTACAGGAGGTTTGTACCAAACTTTGCAGCCATAGCCGCACCTCTATCCGATCTGACGAAGGGAGGAAAAACAGGACCAGTCGCATGGACGGAAGCATGCGAAAGAGCTTTCAACACTTTGAAAGAAAGGTTGTGCTCTAGTCCTGTATGTTGTCTGCCAGATGGCGAAAAACCGTTTGTTTTGCAAACAGACGCGTCAGACACAGGTATTGGAGCAGTACTATGCCAAGATCAGGGTCACGGACTCCAACCAGTGGCTTGTGTCAGCCGGAAGTTAGTTGCCGCAGAAAAGAACTACTCAACGATTGAGAAGGAATGTTTAGCGTTGATTTGGGGACTTCAACGATTTCAGCAATATGTGTACGATCGGACAGTCATCGTACAAACTGATCACCAACCGCTGAAATACCTTCAGAAATCGAAAACTACCAGCAGCAGGTTGATGAGATGGGCGCTGTTGATGCAGTCGTTTCCACTGGTTATTGAAAGTATTCCTGGAAAGGAAAACGTCACTGCAGACTTTTTGAGCAGAAACGTGTAAGTCGTGAACTTTGAGTTTGAACAAAACCAAGGTTTTGTCTTGAGGGGGGGGTATGTCACGACCCACACTCAGTTTGAACTTTATATTGTTGTTTGTAGATAGGTGGTCTTCTCGCAAGTGCCTATGAATCATCGTTTTGTGTGCCTTTGAATAAGCCGGGACAAAAGTAAATGAAAAGTGTGACGTAACTTATTGTCGTAGAAAAGAGGAAATGACGAAAGAAAAAGAAGACAGGTATTTTGGTCGTTACATGGAGGTCCGAGAAACAGTGAATCTAGGAGCAGTGTGTTGAATCGTTTTTCGTCCCTGCTAATCCTTTATCCGTCAACTGTACGCTTAAGGAAATACGTACGTGATATCCTCACGTAGCGGTGCCCTACGACAAGAACTTGAGTTTTTACCAGAAGTCGTTTGAGAACGATGAGGGAGAAAGAGTTCGACCTTGAAACTGGTGCAAGTTCGACTGTTTGTTTTAGTCAATGAAGATCGAGACGACTAGTAGACCTGACCGTTGACCTACCTGTACCAAAAGGAATGCTGCGGATGAAGAGACGTATCCGACCTTAGCCGCATCACCGTATCCACGGGTAGTTGAGTAAGTGTGGACTTGGGTGTTTTCACTGGCTAGTCGGGTGTCTCTTTGTTGTCATTTATTTCTGTGGTCCGTATTTTGTCGTGTCATTGTTGGTTATCATTATGTTGTGGGGCTAAAATATTATGGGGAAGTATTATACTCGAATAAGTGATACCATATTTATTACAATCATTATTCTTCCAAGCATACAAAACATTCAAGGTTGCAGTCATTCATTCATACATGCGTTAGATTTACATTTGTGATTGTTACAATACAAGAGTTAGCGATTATTATTATTAAGGAAAATGGTTGAGTTTTCAATTGCATCAGGAAGCATGTATAAATTGTTACTCAAATTCTTAGAAGATTTTGTATGGGTTATGTTGCAGTGTACCCTTCGCTTTTTACCTTTGGTTTCATCTTCAACTTCGATTTTACCTTCAACTTCAACTTTAACTTCGACTTTGTTTTTGGGTTTACCATCACTTTTCACCGATTGTATTATAATAGACTTTCTGCCAGTGAACTTTTTGCCTTCGCTTCTTCACCACAGACTTTGAAATATTGGATGACCACGGCAGATGCATCTAATCGTAGCAGCTACAGTCCCAGTGACATTCGAGGTGTATGCACTTATCGATTACATCTAGTGCATTGACAATTTTTAGTTTATTTGCCTACTGTGTTCCCGGGACATATATACATTTCACTCCTGCGTTGAGCGAGTTCATGCTCTAGTGTCTTCGGGACGTTTTTGTTATTATACAATTTCGTATTGCAAAGGTTTGATCGCAGGAGTGTGATATGTATTTGTAAAACGGGACTTGTGAACTGAAATCGTTATAACAGTAGTAGCAACAAATTTGTAAACAGTGCATAGGTTGTGCGCGAACAATGAGTGAACAGTAGAAAAGGAAAACAAAGAGACTGAACGAGAATACTGTGTAGAACCATTTAATTTATTTAAAACAAAGAACATTTCATTCTGTCGTTTGATTTTATCACCTTTATAAATTTTAGTTATTCATTTACGACTCCATGTTATGTTCATGTGAATAAATTGTTTTATTTTGCCAACGTAATACTTGTCTCTATCGATTCATCCGTTGTTCACGTATGGTTGCATACACTGCTCAGAGTTCCCCTTTATGGTAAGAGAAACGAAGGACCGTAAGGGGGGGCTTTGACAGAGAGTATAATAATGATGGGTAAGGGAGAGTATGATAATGATGGGTAAGGGAGAGTATGATAATGATGATGGGTAAGGGAGAGTATGATAATGATGATGGGTAAGGGAGAGTATGATAATGGTGGATAAGGGAGAATATGATAATGATGGGTAAGGGAGAGCATGATAATGGTGGGTAAGGGGTAGGGGAAGGTTGTTGGAGAGGGTCGCGCTAACCACATAGAGAAAAACAATAAGTACCAGAAGTGACCATTGACACATTCAGTGAACACAATCACAATCCCACTGTCTGAAATAAGTGATGTGGGCACATAGAAGAAACAAAGTCGTACAGAAATTGCTCATTGACAAATTGATTGAATGAAGCAAAGTATCGCTACACACATTCCAAAGGATACGGTCCTCAATCTTAAGCCCCACACGATAGTCCGAGAGCCGGAGTGAGATAATGCTTCCATTACGTGGGGCACCGGCGGTAACGACAGCAGCAGGGGGTTCCATTATTTCCGGCCACTGGACCTATACTGATGACTGTCCGGGGCAGTTCTGGCCTTCGTGGCTTATGCCATTGCCTTACAATGCCCAGCTGGAGTTGGTCAGATCTGCTCTTGATCGCTGATCTACTTCACGAAGTACCACCCTGTATCTGTTACCAAATAGCTGCCTCTCTGCTCTCACCAGACCTCAACTTCTCTTCACAGCTGCTTTTCACTTCCCGGCTACCGTGGAATTTTGGTCAACGTTACCCCCTGATCCTGTATTAGGTATTTACGCAGTTGCCTTTGTGTACGCTTAACGATACAATAAAGAAGCCAGTCGTTTATCAAAGAAATATTAACATATACATTAACACCCGTGGTTTGTTTTGGTTGTTTAAATAACGCCATTTTTCACCAATATGATAAAGAACATGCACACGTATTCAGACTTACGTATTTAAACAGTCACACATGTACCCACACACATAGGCACACGCACTATCTCTATCTCTCTCACATACACACAAACATAATTTATAACCGCATTAAAACATAAGTAACATAAGTGTTAGTTAAATAAAACGAGCGACTGGAGAATTAGGGAGGCACGGTGATCTAATGGTAGTGCTTTGGCTTGCGGATCTGAAGGCCCCGAGTTCGAGCCCTGTCCGGGCCATTGTGTTGTGTCCCTGGGAAAGACACTTTACTCCCGTTTCCTACTCCTTCGGATGAGAGTATAAACCTAGGTCTAGTCTGTGTGTCGCATACATTCCATCATAACGGGCTTTAAAGATCCTGACGCTCATGTCCTAAACGGGGGAGTGCCGGTAACAAGAACACACCCAGCATGCACTTGGTCCTTCTCCTCCATCCCTGGCTGGCCAGGATATTGCTCAGTTGTTCGAGCGTCAGACCATGCGCCCAAAGGCTGCGGGTGGGCGTCTCGGGCGGTTTGAGTTAGATCCTGTATCTGCCAGCGCCTAGAGTCTGGTCAAATACGGAGAGAGTGCGCTATAAAAATCCTCAATATTAATAATAATATTAATAATAATTATTTACTTAAATATTTTGTAATCCCACACCTAAATCATTGGTAATGTTTTTAACTGATGTTATAGTATTTGCTTCAGGGGGCAAAAGTGGATGAATCTGAATACAATGAAATAATATATGTTTTAGAGTTAAGGGTTCATCACAAATGCACTTCACATTTTTACAATATTTGGTTTTCATCAAATTTAATAATATTCTGTTTGCTATAGATGGAACTGATTTGGGAATTCCACGAAGATTTGTATAGTTTGTATTGAACTGAAGTTCCCTTAAAACATTGTTTTGAAAATTGTTTTTAATGTCTTTGGAAGGCAGATTTATTTCAACTGACAGAGAATTAGTATTTGAAGACCCTAATTTTGCAGCACGATCAGACCAATCATTATATACAAATCCACAATGTGATGGGATCCAGGAAAAGTCACTTCCGTAGCACTAATTATCAAACCATGAATAACGTTTTTAAGTTTTAAAAAATGATCTCTTTTCGTTTACAGTTAATATTAGATAAACAGAGAATCCATGCATAGAACTATACTAAATATAATCAGACATAAACTAGACATTTTATTTAGAGCCATTAATATAGGAATTAATCCTGCAGTAAAAATTGAATAACCTTTCCCTATAAAAAACGATTCTGATAATTTTATATCTAGTATAACAAAAGCAGCTCATGTTTCTCCTGGTTCTAAAACGGATCCGTCAGTTTATAATTTAAAATTCCTGAATATTTCTCACACAAAGGATTAGGAACTTGTACTGCAATAAGATTTTGATTTCGACTCTCCTTTTCAGTACTGTAATGTATATCGAAATGTGCTGTTTCAAGTTCCCTGTAGGTACTGGTGATATAATATTTGTATGTAAATTATCAATATGTGTTATATCTCATTGAGTAAGATCTTTAGTATACGTTGCTATTGTTTGAAAAGAGTGCACCTTTTGGCCTTGTTTTGGAAAATCTACATCCGATGTAATAAAAAGCTCCTCGTCTGCACTGTTGTTACTGCTTTAGCTCTGATTATACATTTCGCACACGGTAATCTCATCCATTCATCTAAATTCATAATTTCTGCAAGCTTATATGCTCCTGTTGTTTTTGTATGAAAATGTACCACTAAAGCTAATGTAATTGCCTTGCTGTCTACGCTTTGTAACTTTTTAGCTAACAGTTTGGAGATTAAAAATATGCTTTATGTCCATACGTTCACTTTAATCTCACTAAATAAAGTGAACTAATGTTTTTTTCATCTTATCCCCAATATTGTTTAATGATAATTTTCAGTGCGTTGTAACATTTAACAGCCTTTTGTATTAAATACTACTATACGTGTCGTTTCCGTTGTAGCTTACATGTTAAATGCACACCTAAAACTTTAACCTCTTTAACATAATTTAGTTCTTCATTTTCAATGACTAATTTTGAAAATTGTCTTGGTTCCTGACCATTATTAAAAAGCACCAAATTTGTTTTTCTTTTGACAGTTCAAGACCATTTTCATTCATATACTGAGTGATGTTCTTTATTTTTTTAAATACAATTTTTGAATCTGTTTTTTTTCATACAAAGAGGTTTTCTTTCTTGAATTTACATTCATCCAAAACTGTTGGCAAGTCCAAATTAATATATTAAATGAAATTGGACATAGCATAAAACCTTATGGAATTACCATATCAGTTACAAAACAAGAAGAATATGAGTTCTCACCTTAATCTTTATATTTCTATTTTTTCAAAAAAGTACTTATATATTTATAAATACGATCAGACAGATTGCGAGTTATCCTTCAGTCATTAATGAAGATTAAGTCGGAGTCAATAACATTTTCATTAAAACAGCTATTATTTATGCTATGATAGCTTGTATTCCACAAAGGCGGATGAGTATTAAAGTCAACACATATTATCCATTGATCACAAATGTCGAACTGTCCAGTCACTGCCAGTACCTCTTGGGTAATATATTGATGCTATGTTAACACACAGTTCTTTAATCACCTTTACTTTCACAGCAGATGAAAAGACACCTTCCAAGTCTCTCGGAGCTGGTGATGTTATAGTGTCATAGTGTAAGTCATTTGTAATGTATATAGCAGCTTGCACTTTGCTGCTATTAGAATTAAACACGGGTGGATAATAGAATCATTTTAGTTTGCAGAAGGAAAATGTAAGTGAACGAGAAAGATGATAGGGAAAATAAAAAGACGAA
>CM072518.1:66842653-66882653 GCA_036898135.1 Oncomelania hupensis | reverse complement strand
GGACCATCAGTTTACATTCCAAGGTAAGGCTGCTGCGCTCCCTTGTCATTTCCATCTTCCTATAGGCTTGCGAAATATGGACATTCACAGCAGATCTACAGCGAAGAATACAAAGCGTGAAGATGAGGTGCTGCAGAATACTTCTGGGTATTTCCTATTCCCAGCACATCGCCAACAATCGAAGTTCGACAGACCATATCACACAAGCCATTGAACAACACGATGAAATGCTCACAGTGGTGAAGAAACGGAAACTCCGATGGTATGGCCTCTTCACCAGAGCCTCAAGCCTTTCAAAGACCACCCTGCAAGGCACGGTGCAAGAAGGCAGAAGAAGAGGGAGACAGAAAAAAGAGGTGGGAGGACAACATTCGAGAATGGACTGGCTTGACAGTGAGCGATGGGTTGCTGTGGACAGAGAAGGATGGAGTACGCTGGTTAAACGATTATCTGTTGTGCCCCAATGACCTTTGAGTTACGGGATAGGATAGGATTGGATAGGATAGGATAGGAAAGGCATCATGACGTTGTACATTGATTTTACAGAAAGTAAATAAGGTGCACCCATTCACTTTGCATCACTTGCAAAATGGGGATGTCTTCAGTATCATTGACAGAAAAAGCAAAGTTGTGTGTTAGCAGTTATCATCTGCCTTGTAAACAATTCGTCATCCACACTATCATGAGACTAAGCGAGGCCAAGCGTATTGGGAGTTTCTATGTTGTCCATTGCGGTCTGATGCAGCACAATTACCCGCTCAATGAGCTGCTGACTGACGATATTGTGAGAGCGCGTACTGTCAAACAGCTTATCGGAGTAGCTCAGCAGTTCCCGTTGCGCTAAACTTTGCAGAACGTGTGCACTGTGATTGCAGAACGAGTGCACTATGATTGCAGTACGTGTGCACTATGATTGCAGAACGTGTGCACTATGATTTAAGGTACGGAGCAGCTGTGACAAGGACGCTGTAGTCTATTGCAGCATTAAGCCTATTTTATTTCCACGATGTATTACGAGTCCGCGATACCGACCAACGATGTATGCCTGCTGTTTGTAAGGCGACCAACGATGTATGCCTGCTGTTTGTAAGGCGACCAACGATGTATGCCTGCTATTTGTAAGGCGACCAACGATGTATGCCTGCTGTTTGTAATGCGACCAACGATGTATGCCTGCTGTTTGTAATGCGACCAACGATGTATGCCTGCTATTTGTAAGGCGACCAACGATGTATGCCTGCTGTTTGTAAGGCGACCAACGATGTATGCCTGCTGTTTGTAAGGCGACCAATGATGTATGCCTGCTGCTTGTAAGGCGACCAATGATGTATGCCTGCTGTTTGTAATGCTACCAACAATGTATACCTGCTGTTTGTAAGGCGACCAACTAATGCTTTGAGTCGCTCTTTAAAGTGGAGCTGCGTTACAACGCACCGACGATGAACTTTCAGAACGTTTGTGAGTACATGTAAGTTGAGTGGCCGTTGCCGTTGTGACGTTGATACCGGGTGCGCAGGGGCGTCCCTTTATCTCGACCAATCACAGCGATCGCACCTGCCGCGTGCGTTTAATGTATGTCATTGATGGTGAGACTGTGCTGCACATAGATCTAGATATTCAAGACTCTCAGCTGACGCTCTGCGCCAGCGACTCTCCACTTCTTAAGTTCGTCTTCAACTAAGCTTCTCTTCGGCTCTTTGGTGTGATGAATGAATGAGCTAGTAGTATGCAACAAATACAAACAACAAACAGTTGTGTTAAGAAGTTCCAATTGTCCATATATTAGCATCTTTTCATGTAAACCATGGGCTGATTCGGTAGTACTGATGTAGCAAGGAGCATAACATTGTAGTTTAGACACCAAATAATGTTGGCATGTATGATATTTTCACTTTCTAAGTTCCTTGTTTGTCCTTTGGGATGTTGTAGTCTCAGGCATGACAAAGTAATGTAACAAGCAGTCCGATGTGTTAGGCCTTCATAGACTATGATACTCTAGCTTAGGGAAATGCAAAGGATACAACTATAGAGACACGGAGGTTTCGGGGCAGGCTGAGTTCAGTTCAGTGGGTAGATTACCGTCCCCGGAAACATAAGCATATAGGGGACTTGGGCAGGCTGAGCTGAGTGTCATTCGTTATATATCCGTAAAAACCTGTGTTGAACTACAGATTAGAAGGACGTACAAGCATTGATGGTGTTGTAAATGTGTCATTTACTTTGATTGACGATGTTGACTTTTTCTCTCTACAGAATTTCCTCCCTGGGATGTCTTTGTTTTTAGTTATTCAGTCAGTCATTCAAAGAAGAAAGAAAGGAAAGAGACTGCTGCAGTTTACGTTCTCGTTCTATATCTCTTGTTCTATTTTCTTCCCTTCCTTTCTTTTTCGTCTGTCGTTTTACTTTTTCATTTCTTCTTTCTTTGTCCGTATTTTAATGTTATTTGTCATTGTTCATAGTCGCTGCAGCTTTCTTTGTATATTTCAAACTATTTTAAAGTATTTTAAAATCTGCTGTTGCCTTTAGACAGGACCATCAGTCTACATTCCAAGGTAAGGCTGCTGCGCTCCCTTGTCATCTCCATCTTCCTATATGCTTGCGAAACATGGACCCTCACAGCAGATGTCCAACGAAGAATACAAAGCATGGAGATGAGGTGTTACAGAGGACTTCTGTGCATTTCCTATACCCAGCACATCACCAACGACGAAGTCCGATAGACCATCACACAAGCCATTGGACAACACGATGACCTGCTCACAGTGGTGAAGAAACGGAAACTCCGATGGTGTGGCCATCATTAAGTCTTGCAAAGACCATCCTGCAAGGCACAGTGCAAGGAGGTAGAAGAAGAGGGAGACCGAAAAAGAGGTGGGAGAACAACATTCGAGAATGGACTGGTTTGACACTGAGCGAAACAATCAGGGTTGCCGAGGACAGAGAAAGATGGAGTACGCTGGTTAAACGATCATTTGTGGTGCCCCTACGACCTCCGAGTTACGGGATAGGATAGGATAGGATAGAATAGGCTGTTGCCTTTATACATGCGATGGGAAAGGTTGACGGCTGGGAAGGGGGGGGGGAAGAGCGGGAGCGATACAGACAGACAGGGACAGAGATAGAGACAGAGAGTGGGTATGTGGGTGGGAGAAGAAAGATAAACAAATACAAAGAAGCGAAGATATAACTAATAAATAAATAACGAGACGATTAGTTCCTTTCCTCGCACTATGAACTCTCCTTCATCCCAGTCATTTAGCACTGAACGCAATATCAATGTTTCACTTTGGCTAAACAACGACAACAACAACGTCCTTTCAAAATCTCCTTTGTGTTTTGCCGACCCTAACCACACAAATCCGGTTAAAAAAACCAATCAACGTTGCTCATTACAAAGTTCATTGGCAGCGGTAAAATCGCTGCAAGGAAATTTACATTTCAAAACCAGTCATTAAATTGTCAAGACAATAGCGATGTCGGCACTTAAACAATTCAATGCTATATGTACAAGTTATTGTTGTCGTTGTTATTAGTGATGTCAGTAGTTGTCGTGGTATTTAACATTTCTATTACATATCTATTACGAATTACCAAAAATATTAATATCTCTACGTTTGCCAAGGAAGGGTTACATGTCAAAATCGATAATTTAGCTATCGAAATGAAAGTCGCCATTGCTCAAGAAAGAAGTATATAAATCAATAAGCTGTGCGTCGAACGAAATAAACATGATTAAATAACTGAAAAGTTCAAACATTAATAAATATGGCGGCTCCGGCCAAAGAGTGAACAGAGATGTTAATAGCGCTGTTGGTCAAGTAACAGTCTCTATGTGTCGTTAAAGAGTTAGAAGTCAAGCGAACAATCCAAAGCAGCCAGTGAAGAATGAGGATAGTTTACAGCAAGTCAATATTGGTCAATTACGAGTGAAAAGATCAAGTCAACAGACGCCATTACAGAACCCACTGTACACAGCACTGCCTTTGAAGGGTTAAAGCGTTTTCCGTTTTTGCTGTGTGCCGCCAAACAATACTCCTTAATCAGTGATGGGTGCGGGTCAAAATGAGTTAACATATTGATCACTTTTCGGTTTTTTTAAGTTAAAATATTGATGACTTTTTGCCTTGGTCCCTAACTTGTTAAAACGGTAATGGGCTTATTCGTGCGTGTGAAAATAACAATTTATTATTGTTTCCAATCGTTATGTACGACAGTGGCAGTTAAATCTCCATCCGCCTCTCACACCCCACCCTCTCTCTCTCTCTCTCTCTCTCTCTCTCTCTCTCTCTTTCTCTCTTTCTTAGATGAATCTAAGCCGTGGTTTTTTTTAGGGGGGGGGGGGGGAATTGAGTGACTGTGCCAGCGCAGTCCCGCAGGTTGCAGTGAGTGACTTAGTGACGATTGAGTGTCATGCTTGAATAGTTCATGACCTACACACACGCAACATCCTACTCCGTTGCTGGGAAAGCTGGTTGTAGGTCAGAGAGTTTCAGTGTACTGGACATTTATCTACAGCCATGGCAACAGACCTACAACGAAGAATACAAAGCATAGAGATGGTGTGATGCAGGAGACTGCTGGGCATTTTCTATACCCATCGCATCACCAAGGAAGAAGTCCGACAACCATCACACAAGCCATTGGACAACGCGATGACATGCTTGCAGTGGTGAAGCTCCGATGATATGAACACGTCACCAGAGCATCAGGCCTTGCAAAGACCATCCTTCAAGGCACGGTGCAAAGAGGCAGAAGAAGAGGGAGACCAAAAAAGAGTTGAGAGGACAACATTCGAGAATGGACTGGTTTGACACTGAGCGAAGCCATGAGGGTTGCTGGGGACAGGGAAATATGGAGTACGCTGGTTAAACGATCATCTGTGGTGCATCAACGACTTTTGAGTTACAGGATAGGATAGGATAGGATAGGATAGGACAGGACATTTATCTCGCTGTTTGTGCAAGGGGTCTTTCAGTGACAAAACTAATCTTTTATCTATTTATGCCATTTTTCTTGGCACCATCATCGTCGTTATCGACATATCAACATTATTGTGATTATCATCATCGTCGTCGTCGTTGTTGTCTTTATCATCATCATCATCATCATCATCATCATCATCATCATCATCATCGTCGTCGTCGTCGTCGTCGCCGTTTTCTTACCGTTAATCTTCTTCTTCACTGTTCTCAGGAAGAACAATAATTATGTCTCCTGGCACTATTGTATTGCCTGTGACTGCAGGCTGTAACTTAGACCTACCGTTAGGCTATGGCTGGGTGTGAAAAGTGAAGTAGGCCTAGTACTTGTGACACGGCCATGATAACTGTCTGATCATTAGGCCTACGGGAAGTGCAAAATGCAAATCACCATCCTAGACACAGAACTAATACAGCGCGCGATTCCACGTTGCAGAGGGCATGCTCAGAGCGCTGAGGAATATGTCAGTTATTTCTGTAGGATAGGTAGGTTTTGATTTTCCGCGGATTAAGTAGGAGCATATAATAAAAATAATAATAATAATAATAATAATAATAATAATAATAATAATAATAATAATAATAATAATAATAATAAAACAGCAGCAAAAACAAAAAACAATAACACAATAATAATAATAATAATAATAATAATAATAATAATAATAATAATAATAATAATAATAATAATAAATGCTAATACTAATACTACTAATAATAATGTATTTATTAATTTTATAACGCGCATTGCCAAACATGAAGTCTGCTCAAAGCGCAACATTCATTCATTCTGACACAATGTACAAGGACATACATTTAAAAAAATCCATTATTCAAACACATTCACACACACACACTCACTCACACGCACACACTCACACACACACACTTAAGCACTTTCTCTCCGACTCATCCACTCACTCACACAGACACACGCATACGCACACATACATACATACACACACACAGAGTAGCACAAACATATTACTACACTGCTCAAGCCACTCTTTGCATTTACCACCAGCCAGAGACCGAATAACAAGATTAGTATTTATACTTTCAGAAGAGATAGGTTTTGATGTGTTTTTTTTTGTTGAAAGATAGACATTTATGATCCCATGAGAAAGAAAGTAGAAGTTGTCTGCTGCTGACTATGACCATGGTATGCCGAGCAAAGTCTCCAGTTTGATGAAGATCTTGACTGAGAGCTCTGACATGCGGATTTAAATGGAATACAATAAAATAAGAACTTTAAGACGAAATGGGCGAATTGTTGGTGAAATATTAGTCTCCAAATCGGCGGAAAAGAAAGAAAAGTTCATTAGACTTTGTACAAAAAGAAGAGGAAAGAAAAAGCAGGAAAATGTGTAATTTACCATGCAATGAAGAAGAATGCAGAGTGAAAGAAAGAAAGAAATATAGACAATAAGAAAAAAAAATAGAATGAAAGAAATACAGAAAGAAAGAAATTCCGAAAGAAAGAAAGAAAAAAAGAAAGAAAGAAAGAAAGAAAAGAAAACGACAACGAAAGAAATACACTGTAGGAAAGAAAGGCTTAACTTTATATTTAGCTGATGCAGAATCATCTATTAAGGTAGCCTACTAAATATATCAATACACATAACAATAACAGTGTTTGAAGACGTCGGCAAAGCATAACATATGTAAGAATAAGGGTTTCAGACACATAAAGTAAATGAAGAGGAAGAACAACAACAAAACAAAAAAGAAGAAGGCGAAGAAGAAGAAGAAGAAGAAGAAGAAGAAGAAGAAGAAGAAGAAGAAGAAGAAGAAGAAGAAGGACAAATAGAAATATAATACAAATGCTTGTTGTTTCGGATTAGAGGTGGGAGAGACGTCAGAAAGTTAACAGTTATAGTTGCTCGCTTTTTAACTGTCCAGCTTTCATTTGCTATGACATTAGAAAGGGTGGTTTTCGGCCTGTTGCACAATAAATCAAAATTGTTAAGTCAATCTGACGTCATTTTTTTACCCCGAACTTTTGCACTGGATAGTGTGATCGCAGAAGAGTAGTATTAATGCACGTGATCTCTGGTAGGCTTATCAACACCTGGTCCTGAAGAGCCTCACTGGGGAAATAGTCAGTTCTTAGCCTAAATGAGACATTCTATTATAAATTAGACATTCTATAATTACCCCACCCCCTTACCTAACAAGTTTAACTCCTATCAGACAAATACACAGGTTATAGCAAGTGAACGGTATTACTGGGAACTTCCAGTACCTACCATACAATATTGTGTAACAAGTCCATATTGTGCCATTTTACTGTTATTGGATCGACCAGTGTTTGTCACCTGATAAGGGATTGTCAGCATGTGACCGATTCAGTGGTGTTGTCCCTCCGTCTTGAAGCTTTTATGGACGATACACAGTTGATTTTCAAGGCAGCTCAATCCAACTCGTGAGGGCCTGTGCGTGATTTACAGTGTGTAGCTTCTCTCTGTAGAGGATACATGAAAAGGGTCGCACCGCCGTAGCTCTGGTAGCAGAGCGCTCGCCTGACCCACCGATGGACTCAGGACCGGGATTATTTGTCACTGTCCATTTTAGAGGGGCCGGGTAGCTCAGTTGGTAAGAGCGTCTTGCTAGTAACCGAAAGGTCGCTGGTTCGAATCCCGGATTAGTCAATGTGTGACCATATTATTTTCCCCTTACCTTCAACTGGTTCGCTGGTGTCAGAATAATGTGACCAGTAGTCGCCTATACGCTTCGGTGTCGTGTGACTATAATCTACAGTTTAGTCACTGTCCATTTGAGCAGCGTGATTGCTGTGCATGTGGCGGTTCAGCATTACTTTAGGTGCCCACCTCTTGTTCCCTGGGATGGTTATCCTTGTCAGCCATATCGCCAATGGTGGCTTTTCGACGTTAAACCTCAATGTTCATTGACATGGAAGTGGTCATGTTAGATCATTCTTGTTCTCTTCCTTTCGCCAATGGTGGGAGTTGAATTGGAATAATGCAAGGTATTGGTATTGGTAAAGGTATTGGTATTGGTAAAGGTATTGGTATTGGTAAAGGTATTGGTATTGGTAAAGGTATTGGTATTGGTAAAGGTATTGGTACAGGTATTGGTAAAGGTATTGGTATTGGTAAAGGTATTGGTAAAGGTATTGGTATTTGTATTGGTATTTGTATTGGTAAAGGTATTTGTATTGGTAAAGGTATTTATATTGGTAAAGGTATTGGTATTGGTAAAGGTATTGGTATTTGTATTGGTAAAGGTATTGGTATTGGTAAAGGTATTGGTATTTGTATTGGTAAAGGTATTGGTAAAGTTTTGGTATTGGTAAAGGTATTGGTATTTGTATTGGTAAAGGTATTGGTATTGGTAAAGGTATTGGTAAAGGTATTGGTAAAGGTATTGGTATTTGTATTGGTATTGGTAAAGGTATTGGTATTTGTATTGGTAAAGGTATTGGTAAAGTATTGGTATTGGTAAAGGTATTGGTATTGGTAAAGGTATTGGTATTGGTAAAGTATTGGTAAAGGTATTGGTATTGGTAAAGGTATTGGTATTGGTAAAGGTATTGGTTTTGGTAAAGGTATTGGTATTGATAAAGGTTTTGGTAAAGGTAAAAGTATTGGTATTGGTGAAAGGTACTGGTATTGGTAAAGGTATTTGTAAAGGTATTGGTAAAGGTATTGGTAAAGGTATTGGTATTGGTAAAGGTATTGGTATTGGTAAAGGTACTGGTATTGGTAAAGGTATTGGTAAAGGTATTGATATTGGTAAAGGTATTGGTATTGTTAAAGGTATTGGTATTGGTAAAGGGAAGGTTCTTGAAGGTTCAAAAGGTTTCCCGGACCCAACTTGCTGAACTTTTTGGAAAATAAAAAAAGAAAGGTTCGGGAACCTAGGTTCGGGATCTGAAAACCTCCAAAAAATTTTTTGAACCTCTCCGAACCCTCCACAAATTTTCCAATGAAGACAAGCTATAAACAGTTTTGTCAAACAAGCTATAAACAGTTTTGTCAAATGTGTTTGATCACTTATATGTTTGGGTTTGTTCTGCGGCCTCCCTGCCTTTACACCACATGTTTGAGTGATAGAGGTATGCTTGTTGTGTGTGTGCGTGGGAGTGGGTGGAACATGTGAGCGTGTTGTGTGTGTTGTGTGTGTGTGTATGTGTGTGCGTGGGAGTGGGTGGAACATGTGAGCGTGTTGGTTCAGATCGCCACGCTTTGACCCTGATTGGTGAACTGGGAAAAAGCGCGTATCTAGCATTAGTTTTAATGCTACGTTGTCTTACCATTTTGCACTCTATTCATTACAGAAAAAGGATGGTGGAAGTTGTTGAAAGAAAATGGATTTATATTGATTGGTACACAGGGATTGTGTGTTCAAGTGCATTGAACTGAAGTGTCGTTGGCCGAGCGAAGGCACGGCTGATTTCAATTATGTATCAGCGTGTGGTCGATGGTTTAAAACACTTGCTCTTTCGTGTCACGTAAAGTTGAGCGTTTAACCGTTAAAACATCCACGCACACACATGTACACAATTATTTACTCTATTTTTTCTTTATTCCTGTATGCATTCATGCACGCACGACTCCCGCATTCTAACCGACAGACACATATACGCCTCCACACACACACAGACACACACACGCACACACACCCACACACACACACACACACACACACACACACACACATTTTTTTTAGAAACGACGTTATGACTGTTGTGAAACTCTACATAGGCTTACATTATTTTGACACACTTCCCATTTTTTGACATTATTTTGACATGTTCAATTTTTTGAAGCTAACCCTAACCCTAACCCAAACCCTACCCCAAACCGTAACCCTTAACCTAACCCTAAGCCTATCACAGCCCTAACCCTACCGGAACACTATTTTTATGTCAAAATAACGGGGCCGTCAAAAAAAGTCAAAAGAAAGTATGTAGAGTTTCAAGTGAATGTCAGAGTAACGTCGTATCTACATGCCCACACACACACACACGCACACACACACACACACACACACACTCACCCACACATCCACAAACAAGAACGACTGAGAGAGAACTAGGCAGAGACAGGGAGAGATAGAAACTTCGGAAGTAAATCGTGTGCTCATTGATGTAAAATCCTAGGTAGATGAAAGAGAAAAAAAGAAGAGGAATTTGGAGAAGAAAGGGGGAGGGGGGGGGATATTAGGGAGAAATCGGAGAATTCAAAAGCCAAGCAGGTGTGGATAAGAAGAAAGAAATTTTAAGAAAATAAAAACGGAAAGAAAATAAAGGAAATAGCATTCACACGTACAAAAAGGAGAAAAACACATTAAAAAATGTCTTGTTTTTTTCCTAGTGCACCGTCTTGCACTTTCTATCATTGTAATTACGACAATTACCGTAAATCGTTCTTCTTCCAGCACGGCTATTGCTTTTCAATGTCATACCGCCTCGGCCATTTTGAAGGTTTTGCAACAATCAATGGCAGGTGTGATTGCCATCATTTTGTGCTTTTAGAACCTTCGAGGTCGTCAGTTCTGTGTGTTTGTTATTTTATACCTTTAAACCTTACGCGCACAGCCAAACTGTCGATACATAGTGAGAAAAAACCTCGCCTTTTGCCATTTTGAAATTACGCAATGACCCGTTTTACTTTCCGCTATTTGGTTATCTGATGCGGAATCTTCCGCTTTGCTGTAGGTCGTTATAGAGCGGGATTCCGTCTTTCGGCGACGTGGTTAGCGGATAACATACTGCCTTACGAAATGTCGTTATAGCATGAATTTCTGTCTGCAACCGAATCCATTTTACAATCATAGCGGCCCCAAGATGACACTCCGAAAATACCGTATAATAATGCTAGGATGACATTGCTGTTGTTTGAATGACGTGCCTTGTAATGATTTGAGACAGGTGTACACAGTGAGTGACGAAATCCAATGACGATTTCCAATGCATTATTTGTCTATGGTCACCGTCTAGTCATTATCATTACAATGCAGTGATCATATAGCTGGCTGTGCAATCATTGGATTTCCTGGACGAAGATCTTCTACAAATTAAAATTACGATGTAGAGTTTTATTTGATATGTCCTTAGGTTCTGTTTTGAAAAAGCCCCAATAACAATGTCATTTGGGATTGCTAAAAAAACCAAGAAAACAAAACAAAACAAAAAACTATATATAACGCTGTTTGAATTCGTCTAGAAGTAGCAACATTGTCTACAATCAAGCATACACAACTTATGTTGGTCTATCTTATTTCAATGTAGACGTCAAAAATTGAACACAGGGGCCAAAAACGTTTTGCTCAGGAACCTAGGTTCGGGAACTGAGAGCCTGGGAAAAAATGTTCGTGATCCTCCAGAAATCTTCCTATTAGGACAGGTAATAAACAAAGCATTGGTTGTCGTTCTTGGGTTGCACTGCTGCAGTGATTGTCGTTCTTGGATGAGCACAAGAGCAGTGGTTGTCGTTCTTGGATTAGCACTAGAGCAGTGGTTGTCGTTGTTGGAGTAGCACGGTGGCTCGGCGGTTCAGTGCTGGTCTGGGCTGCGGGAGAATTTGGGTTCCAATCCCGCCAGTGAAGAAAGATGTATTGTTCTTAGAGTGGATAATTGGTCGTGACGTGACTGCTGCACATGAATATTGGTTCAGCAGAATAACACAACAACCACGTGATCAATGCATCAAACACCGTGACGGTTAACAAACGAGCCACACACGTACTCACTCAAACGCAGAGAGAGAAAGAGACAGATAGACAGACAGACAGACAGACAGAGATGGAGAAAGAAAGAAGGAGAGTGAGAGATAGAGAGAGCTTGTGTGTGTGTGAGTGTGAGTGTGAGCGCGCGCAGGCGGACGGATGGACGGGCGGGCGTCGTTGTGGGGAGTGCTGGTAGGTAAGAAAGCACAAGGTCCAGAGCGTAGATCGATGGCGGCGCCCTAACTCTGGCCAAGCGGTTGGAGAGGTAGAAATGTCAAAAACACAATCCACGCCACACAATAAAATATGCCATTACCGCGCTAGGACTTGGAAACACTGTGCCTGTGAAATCCTGGGGCACAAGCGTGACAACATGTATCGGGAAATGGTCGAGCGGAGAGGGCGTGACAGCTAGTCATGGCAAAGTACTAACTGCTCGCCTCAAAACATTAAAAAAGTTGGTTTTTTTTTTGTGTGTGACACGGTTGGTGTTGTGGTTTGGGCACACGTTAGCAATGTTTCCTGTTAAGCAACGTCGGGAAGATTTAATACTTGGATTGGTGTACCATGCTAGCTATATTTCATGTCAAGCAACGTCGGGAAGATTTAATACTTGGACGGGTGACCACGCTAGCTATGTTTCATGTCAAGCAACGTCGGGAAGAGTTAGTACTTAAATGCGTGACCATGCTTGGAAAGCAACCGCCAAACGACATAAAATATGTAAACAAACGCACGACACAGCCCAGTCTACCCAGCTGTGAATGGGTACCTGGCTCTGTTTAGAACCGGGGAAGGTAAAGCAGCGAGGGAGAGGAGATAGGCACCACCCTCATTAAGCTGACCTACAGAAAAGGGAGGATCTGTCGCGATACAAGCGCCTACTCTACGCATCCTCGATATTCTGCTGTAGTCCAGACAATGCGTCATAGACAATACGTCATAGACAGTGACGATAATAATATTGTTTTCGGAATGACGCAGTATGCGACATTGTTTTTATTTAGTGTAGTTCATTTTTAGATTATTGTTACCATAGACAATTTGTGTACTATCCTTTCGATTGGCTGAATGTGGGAAATATCGTTAGGAAAAACCATTCGAGCGACCATCTTGGAGGGCAAGGAACGTATGTTTACGCCAGACCACTATTTCGGATTACTGAGGTCATAAAGTTGGTTCGAAAAGCTCGTCTCACCCTAAACAACACGTGTCGTAGATACCACAAACGAATCCTGAGCTGGTAAGTTACGATTCGATGTGTGAAGCTGGGAAATGGGTAGTCTTGTGCTTGTGTCCATTGCGCCATGCGAATCATTCATCGTCCTCCATCAAGGTGATTCGTTATTATTCTTCAATGTATGCAAATTGTATGATAATAGTTATTTTAACATGTTGTTCTCATTTCATATAAATTCTTCAGCGCGTGAAGTTTATATGGTGATAGTTAATTTAACATGTTTAGCTTAGTTCATAAAGAATGTTGGTGCATTCTTGATCATTGGAACAATGTGGATGAACAGCGAGGAAAGAACATTATTGTGCTTTGAGAATAAGATACAATAACCCGTGAATATGCAGGGTTCTTATTCAAACAACGTCAACGGCGTTCCTCGCTGGTCATTCGACAGGATACGGATTGTGTATTTAGTCCCTGTTAAATTGTCTGTGCGCAGGGAAAGGATTTTTATTTTCCATTCTTCTTTATATTTCTGGCCGTTGGACTCCTGATGTAAATCTATCTCCATCCTTCATGCTTACTCTACTAATGACATGGGATTCGCCATACCTATGACGTCCATGTGAAGTCAGCTGGACGACGCATCATCCTCCTGGCCAAGTGTGAGGACAGAGACTGACTAAATGTTCTAGGAGCAATACTTCAAGACTAATATCAACCAAGGAAATCAGAACTTTCCTCGCCAGTTAAGTTTTAGTAAATAAATAATTACATAAGAACCTTGACATCACGGGTTCATCGTATCACCTCACATCATATGAAATAAATATCATCAACCATCAACCAGTGGTATTCTTTTTTAGTTGTAAAAAAGCAAACAGGACGAATGAATAGCCAATAATTTCTTTTATTCTTTATTTTCTATTTCTCAACATTATTCTCTTGTTTCTTATCGATTTTTAGGCATAATACAAAGAGGAAATTGATTCTATTTATATAAAATTCTTTCAACTGTTCATTCGTCTTTTAACATCTATATATATATTAATATAAATTATATATATAACGCGACAGGATCCAACCGTTTCTTTCCCTATCGTAAAGAATTAAATAGAGACCGCTGTGAAAGATGATAAACATGATGTTGTTAGTAATCCACTAAACCCTCCATAATTAATAATAATAATAATAATAATAATAATAATAATAATGGCGTTTTTCTCCAAATCACCAATGAGGCTCAAAGCCCGGCGATCTGTAGCAACATACACTGTGACACAACACGTGGTGTGAAGGCGTAAAAACCGCTATTACAAGACCCCCCCCCCCCCCAAAAAAAAAAAATCTAATTTTTAGTTTTGAATTTTTTTTGACCGACTGCATCCAATACGACTATTGAAGGGAGGGAAGAAACCGGAATACCCGGAGAAAACCCTCGGTTACCTCAATAGTCTCGTACCTAAGCCGCATAAGTTCGCCCCTTGCGAGAATCGAACCCGCGACCTTCGACCTAGGAAACCGGCGACTTATCCACTGCGCCACGAAGCCTCCTCGCACTCTTTTGTTGACGTCGTTTTTGTTTGTTGAACGACCAAGTTATGTAACTTAAGTCATGAATAATTGGAGTACAATGTGCTCGCCTGAATATGTCTTACTCCTGAACGAAGACTGTCGTTCACATTTTCACAACGACAAAATACAGTCAATAAGCACCATACTGTTACTTTTAAAGCAGCTGTTACTGACAAGTCTGCTTCATCATTTGGAGGCAATGTTAATATTCTTCCATTGAAAAAGGTCGAGGTGGAAGCACAGTGGCAGATTTTCACAGAGGGACTAATTTTGTGGTTTCAATCGGATTGAAACGGGGATGAGCGTGATTGAGGTGTGATAGCTATATAATATTAGGCAGCTCACTCCGCACTAAAGTTCCCTGTGAGACATTTGTCGCTGCGGCTAAGTCAAGTCAGGACAAGAAATCTTTATTCCAAAAATTAAAACTGCTATGGGAACATGGAACTAGTTTTCACGAGAGCCGAAATTTGTTATTACACTTGCATCGCACGGAATGGTGTGGCTCAGTTGTACAAGTCATTAGGCAGCAACATTAGCTGACGGCTAGAAACCGCTGTACGGAACAAATTAGCTGATGCCGTGTCATTGTTCAAATAATAACAGGCATAAAAGGAAGGAGAGAGAGAGTGTGTGAGTGTGTGTGTGCGTGTGTGTGTGTGTGAGAGAGAGAGAGAGAGAAATAGAGAGATAGAACTACATGTATTATGTGGTATCTCTGATGGGACAGATGGCAGTTGATGGGCTACAGGTTTAGGAATGAAAGATTGATGAGAAAGAGACTGCTGCTATGCTGATGATCATTCGTAATTGATGTACCAAGAAGATGTCCCAGAATGGCGAAGATGGAAGCCGTGGAACAAAGAAGAAGAAGACAAGGAAGAATTATGATAAGAAGTCATATGACCTTCATGTACCGACATCTGAACAGTTGTTGTTGTGGAGTTCTGGTTGTTGTCACTGGCCTTACCTGTCAGTTTTGCACGATGAACACCTAGAACTTTCATTAACCCCATTTGTACTTCGCTGTTATTGTTCTATGCGAGTGCACGGGGCGTGCTATCACATCGATATGAATTGTACTTTGTGATGCAATCACCAACTTAAAGATCTGCTCAACACTGTAGATTGTTCTAACCTATAAAGGGAACAGTGAAAGCCCCAGTTGAAAACCTGTCTTGCCTTTGTAGGCATGACAGATTCACTGCGGCAACAGTACCCCCGTTGGAGTGCCGGGGGTTTTTCAGTATAAATAGTATCCCCACTTTATGGAAATTTAGTGCTTTAAATTCCCACTGTTGCTATCTTCCTCATATACTCTTTCCCATTCCTGCTCTGTCCTATCACTCTGCTATACTATCTTCTTTTTCGCTAGATCAATGACCTACCTTTTTTCTTGAAAACTCTTCCTGGACAAGACTCCTTGTTTGTGTATGAGGTCTGTTGGATCAGCTTGGGAGTGTTGGACGCTTTCTGCTGGGTGGTCACTAGGGCTTCCTATGATGTTAGTATTTAGCAATATAGGCATTTTATATGTATATGTTTCGTTGATGATTTGTAATGATGGTTGTATTCTATTTTGTTTTTGTAACCAGGGGTTCGCGTAGTTGAGGTAAACCCTCAGCCGTCCCCCGCGTGGGATGTCTTTATTGTAAAGTGACTGGCCGGTGGAGGGCGTTCAATTTTCCCACTAGGGTTGTTTCAGCAGATCTTTTATGCGGATCGGGGGTTGTCCGGTCCTGATTTGGCTCGGAGGAGTCCGCTGGACCTAAAGCAACAATAAATCAATCAATCAATCAGATCTGCTCAAGGCGATAGGGGAAATCCGGATCTTACTCCAACTGCTCCAAACGACAACGCGCATCATTAAGCTTGCTGACAACAAAACAGGCGAAACAAAAATGTTGACATAGCTTTGACAGTGGAAGTGTTTTATGTGTAACCATAGAACGATTAGCGTAACTACAGTGAGCCCCTTAAATGTATTAAGTGTGTGTGTGGGATGAGTCGGTGCGTGGATAAGAATGAATGTGCAAGGATTAGCATGGTCATGAGAAAGCGTGAATGATTGAGAAAATGGCAGTAATAGTCTTGAGCTTTTTGTTAGTATTGTTATGCATTAAGGTGTTCTAATATCCGCTACCGTTTCTTTATTGTATACATGTACGCTAACCTTTGTGTTGTCTTCTTAATATGTCAACAGTTACTGTGCATCACACACAAATATCCTTGTGCAAATGGGGACAATAAAGATTCGTTATTCGTTAACAACCCCGGATTGAACGACCGAAGGTTATAGTATTAGTGGTAATAGTAGTAGTAGTTGTAGCAGCAGCAGCAGCAGTAGTAGTAGTAGTAGTAGTAGTAGTAGTAGTAGTAGTACTAGTAGTAGTAGTACTAGTAGTAGTAGTAGTAGTAGTAGTAGTAGTAGTAGTAGTAGTAGTAGTAGATAAGGCTATTTTTAATTAACCACGTAGGCGCGTGTTTTTGAGCCCGCCACCTTTCCAGGAGAAAGCTGCGCTATTGAAGTGCTGAGCATCAAGCATGCCCTGGACGTTGTGCCGTGGTGTTGGCACAGCCAGACTGGAGTGACCCAGACGGAAGATCGATGAAAGAGTTGTGGGTGAGCGCACCTGTCACAGGCTGTCAGCAACCCCTGTAGCCTACCAAACCACAGTCACACACCCCGTTGTACAGACCGTGGGTGTGGCGTTGGCTCCGTGGTCAATCGTTTGTCCCGTGTGGATTCGAGCTCACGTTTACAAGTTTCAGTTGGCTTAAATTGTATAATATTTTTTCCCCTCGCTAGAGTTTCTGTTGACAGTCTTTATAGTGTTCTTATCCCTAATACATTGAAAATAAAAAAGTATCATTTCATTTGCAGAAGTCGATTTGTGTGTGTGTGTGGGGGGGGGGGAGAGGGGACGGTGGAGTGTGGGGGGGGAGGTTGAGGGAGAATGATGTTGTTACGGGTTTATCCGTGTCGGCTTCAAGACGCGTGAAATAAGCACGTAATGTCTGTCCAAGAATGAAATCACCTTACATCACATTACATACTATTTAGTCAACAATGATGACGATGTTGCTGTTGATGATCGTGCGGAAATCAACGATGCCAAAATTTGTGCCGATTATTGAGCCATATTAGCCATCCAATTCCATCCTTAAATTACGTTGTTCACTGCACGACCCTTCCCTCCCCTCCCCCAACCCCTAACCCTGCCCTCCACTATTATTCCCACCCTCCTCCCCAACCTTTGGCCATCCTTAGTGCACTGACACACCCACAGTGCCGAGTTCAGACAAGCACACAAAGGGACAAAAATGGCGAGCGGAAAGGCGTAGCACAACCAGCTTAGCTGTGGAGATCTCATTCCCAAAGTCACATTGGACCTGTCGATATCTTTGACGTTTTGGGTACAAAGTCACACAAAAATGCTCTCATGGCGCGCGCCGCTAAATCGATTTTGGGGCAGATTTCGGTAAAGCGACAAAACCCACCTGTCAAAGGATTCCTGCGGCACAATTGATTGGGGTAGAAACTGTTTGGAGTGATTGTCAAAGGTATACAAAAAATATCTCTACTTGGAAAAATGGCTGGCGGGCAAAGAAAAGTGTATCTGTGATCCATAATGATTGGTGACGCTGGAAATAATTGTGTGTGGCATCAGCTACGACGGTACGAAGTAGGTGTACCAAGGTAACTTCAACCTTCTTCACAACACTATGTGCAAATGGAACACAATAAAACCAAAAGCGCGATTCAAACACAAATAGGTTATCTTGCTTGAGAAAAGAGGATTGGAGTAATAACAACATCTAGGACGCAGGTTCTGAAGAGTTGTAGGAAATGCCATAGCCGCAAAGTTTACAACATGGAGGCGTAATTTAAGGGTCATTATTGTGGTGTAATGGTTTCATGGAAGTGGGGAGGGGGGTAATGAACGCTGCGGGCTGGAGATAATAAAAGAGACAGACGGACACACACACACGCACACGTACGTACGCACACTATTGTTTACTTTCATTTGGTAAATTGACAAGTTGTCCAATAGTTCACTGCATACTTCTGCCTGCTAATATACAGGCGGAACAAACCATTCAATACAAAGAAGGAAACATCCCATGCAATCAGAAACAAGATTCAATATCATATTATTAATATGAACAAGCAACGAAATAGTAATCCCAGTACTGTTCAATACGTAAAGAGCAACTATCTTAAATCCAATACAGACAGAGAAAACATTCAATATTATGTGTTATAAAACAAACGCGACCTAATATTAAAGCCAATACTGTTCAAAACACAAGAAGGACAATCTTAAATCCAATACAGGCAGGCACACACAACGATCAATGTAATGTATGACGAGTACCCTTAAGACGTCATTCCGATATCCTGTCTTAAAACGTAATCAAAATGTGCTACAGGTACAACTGGGACAAGTAAGAAACGGGATAAAGGGCTCTCTTTTTTGATGGCCATCATTGTCATTGTGTCCCCTTCCTTACTGTTTTATATGTCCCTTGGTTGTCAATAGAGCCAAGTAGGGACTGGAACAATTATCTGCTGATACGCCTTATGCTTGTACTGCGCAGCGACAATCTTATTTATTTAATCGTTCTTAAATAGCGCTTTTCCAGCTCAAGAGCTGCTCAAGGCCCTGTCCGATACAGGATCTAACTCAAGCCAACTTGCAGCCTTTGGGCGCATTGTAATAACGTTCCACACAACTGAGCACAATCCTGGGCCGCCAGGGATGGGGGAGAAGGATTTAGGTGCATGCTGGGTGTGTTCTTGTCACCGGCACTCACCCGTCTAGGGTCCATGAGCGTCAGGATCTTTAAAGTCCGTTATGATGGAATGTATGCGACACAGACTAGACCTCGGTTTATACTCTCATCCGAAGGAGTAGGAAACGGGCGTACAGTGTCTTTCCCAAGGACACAACACAATGCCCCGGCCTGGGCTCGAACCCGGGACCTTCAGATCCGGAAGCCAAAGCTCTACCATTAGGCCACCATGCCTTCATATATTATTGCAGCTAGAGCTGTGATACAAGGAAACAACACCAGATCTAATCGTTAAGTGCACTGGGTGGGCAAAAAAGGCCAAAGTTATTGTGGTGCAAGTGCTTCATTGTTGTGCGATGATTTTTTGTATTAATCTGTAGTCACAGCAGCATGTCACTGTTGGGACGAGTACTTTACTTTAAATGTTCTCTTCGGTGGTCTGTTGCGTTCAGTGATCCCCAGATTTCAGTGCATGCGCAAGATCCCAGCAAGTTGGTGTCTTCATCGGTTTGTGCTACAAGCTGACTTTTTGCCTTTGCCTAGATCAGCTGTTCGAGCTGGCCATTTCCTATGTCCGGAGATTCACCTTGCTTTAAGGGCAGATACGTCACAGACGATGACCTCCCATTCCCTGGTCATCATATGCCTTTGATTTGCTTTTTGTTCAATAAACTTGCCACAATGTTGTTTTTTTTTGGGTCGATATTGTTTAAGCAATATTGATCTTTCTAGAATTGCTTGTTTACCACCGACTGAAGATTCGAGGTAGTGAAATATTCGAACTGTGTGGAACATTTTATGACGTAACACTGTGCGTATTTCCGGTGACGATTCCCCCCCCCCTCCCTTGATTGGTTTATTGATTACGTCATTCTGAGATGTTCCAAAACTGTCTACAATGTACAGAGACTATACAGATAATAATAGCTTTTGTCTGCGAGGAGAGAGAGAGAGAAGAGAGAGAGAGAGAGAAAGAGAGAAGAGAGAGAGAGAGAGAGAGAGAGAGAGAGAGAGAGAGAGAGAGAGGAGAGAGAGGAGAGAGAGAGTTTTGGAGTGCAGTTGTTAATGCTGTGTGCATCTTGTGCTGAACAACGATGGAAAACTTTCTAACGACGACTCTTACTTTTGTTATTGAATGGACGGGCTGCGTGGAAACCAATACTAGTTACAAATATTCCAGCATCGGGATGAATCAGCTTCGGCGTGTTAAAGAGGCAGACCGCGCCGCTGCTATTCCGATGCTTTACCGGGTATATAAAATATAAATACGCGTCCCGTTGATTGCTATAAAAGTCATTGCTGGAAACTTTCGTTACGTTGCCATTTCGCGTTCCGTTTTCAACCCATGGTTATTTGAGGTACGACAGAAGGTGGGCGTGTGCTTACGACTGTTAGATGAAATATTTGCAGGCATCACAAAGGAGGCAGGAAACTCACACTGACAGTGCCTTTGACAGATGCCGCCATTTGTCCATCTCAGTTGTCGTTCCTTGTCTCTCTTTCTCTGTTTCCCCTTCCGGGTTCTTCTTGTGCTTTCATTTCTTTTCTTTGTTTCTTCTTCTTCTTGTTCTTGTTCTTGTTCTTCTTCTTCTTCTTCTTCTTCTTCTTCTTCTTCTTCTTCTTCTTCTTCTTCTTCTTCTTCTTCTTCTTCTTCTTCTTCTTCTTCTTCTTCTTCTCTCTCTCTCTCTCTCTCTCTCTCTCTCTCTCTCTCTCCACCCTCCACTCCCGTTTCGCTCGTTCATTCAAGCTTCTGTCTTCTTCTTCTTCTTCTTCTTCTTCTTCTTCTTCTTCTTCTTCTTCTTCTTCTTCTTCTTCTTCTTCTTCTTCTTCTTCTTCTTCTTTTTCTTCTTTCCCCCTCTCTTTCTTTCTCCCCCGCACTCCCGTCTTGCTCGCTCATTTAAGCTTTCTTCTTCTTCTTCTTCTTCTTCTTCTTCTTCTTCTTCTTCTTCTCTCTCTCTCTCTCTCTCTCTCTCTCTCTCTCTCTCTCTCTCTCTCTCACTGTCGCTTCTTCAGACTTCTTTCCTTTGATGTTGCAGTATAGAGACGTACTGTTGGCCGTTGGCGTGAGGACTATCGCCGGATGCTTACCACAGGGGCTGCAAACATCTGTCCCGTATCAATGATGTCAAGAATTTTGAAACAAATGGGGAAATTCATGCCGACATCTAAACGAAACCCACAGTGCAGCCCCCCCCCCCCCCCCCCCCCCCCCCTAAAGCAGAGGGAGGCGAATGCACCATGATACACCCCCCCCCCCCCCCCCCCCCCCTGTTAGTTTAAACCTTCTATCCCTCCACGTCCACACCCGCCCCCTATACATACAAATACTAATACAAATAAAAATACACATCTTGAAAACAAGATTCTCCACTACTGTCTCCAAATAAATCAAACATAATCAACAGTATTGATGGGTTCTTATCGACAAGAGAGAGAGCGAGAGAGAGGAAGGGAGAACGAGAGAGAGGGAGGGAGAGAGAGAGGACTAAACATCCTTCTTTCTTTCTTCTCGTCAGTGTGGCCACAGCTGCAGAAGTTAGGAAAGCACCTTCAGGCATCTCTATAAACACTGCCCACCATTGCGGCCCAGTAATCAAAATAAGAGTGGTTGTTGTAAACGATGATCTGTGGTGAGAGCTTGCGAATGTAAGTCTGTGGTACAAGGACATCAAAGGATTAGAGATGCCCCAAGAGAGGCGGGGGACGTGAAAAGGGGTGGGGGGAAGGGGAGTGGAGGGAAGAAATCTAAGCGATGTTTAGTTCCATTGGATTTGAGCAAATTTGTCAAACGCTTTAAAAGGAAAGTCAAGATGGCGAGGAAGGTGAGGAGAAAGGAGAAGGTGGTGAGAAAGAGCGAGCCATTGTTTGTTCAACCGCTGCACTACCGCCATCACCTCAACTCGCGTCAACATTACAACCAACACCCAAAACACTCACCTGCTGCACGTTCCTGCGCGGTTTGACGCTAAACACCACTGACCCACTTACTTGGCAAAAGTAAGTAAGTTGCTTACGCAAGTGAGAAAAAAAGCGCTTCTTCTCGAGGGTTGCAAGACGTTCTCAGACGCTTAGTTTGGGCAATAATTAATGGCCACTGCTTTTGTCAGCTTCCACTAGCGACACCATTAGGTGACCTTTAGTTTTTGTTGTTGTTGTTGTTTGTAGATTATAGTCACACGACACTTTCGCATATAGGTGACTACTGGACCGATTTATACTGACACCAGCGGGCCAGTTGTTGGTAAAGGGGAAAATAATATGATCACACGTTGACCAATCCGGGATTCGAACCAGCGACCTTTCGGTTACTAGCAAGACGCTCTTACCAACTGAGCTACCCGGCCCCTCCTTAGTTTTTGCCTTCCCGCACCTAGCCTTAAACACGAGGACATTGCATAGTTGATCCCATTCTTCTGTTGTCTTTAAGCACTGGATACATCTTGTCCGGTTACTGGTTTTATCTTTAAGACGCAGTCTTGCGCACTCCAGAGGAGACAGATGGTCCTGCAGATAGTAGAACCTAGTTAAGTGTCCTTTAATGAGCGGACGCCGTTAACCGATTTTTACTATTTAGGGAACGAACGTGGGGAGTTTCTGAACTGCGATAGCAGCTGAGGTGTGGAAGATAGGCTTAGGCTGATAGAGATTGTAAACCTGTACACTGGCGTTTCCTGATGGCACTCTGTGGTTGCCTTCTGGCAGGCCCTGTGTGTGAGTAGCACTGTCTGTCGCAACGTGGAATAACGTTACAAGCTCAGATGAAATGCATACATGGGTTGGCGAAGCAAAGAGTAATGACATGGGTGTTTTTGATCCCATTTCAATGTTGCTATTTTACATGCAATGTGCTGTTCACCCTAGCTTGCGCGCACTTTTGGAATTCAAAGGGTTAAATATTACGAGAGTGGGGAAGAGAGAGGAGCAAGAGAGTAGGGAGAGAGAGAAAGAGAGAGAGAGAGAGACTTTGAAACCTTTGTATTAGGGAAAAAGAACGAGAGAGAGAGAGAGAGAGAGAGACTTTAAAACCTTTGTATTAGGGAGAAAGAACGAGAGAGAGAGAGAGAGAGAGAGACTTTGAAACCTTTGTATTAGGGAGGAAGAACGAAAGAGAGATAGAGAGAGAGAGAGAGAGAGAGAGAGAGAGAGAGAGAGAGAGAGAGAGAGACTTTGAAACCTTTGTATTAGGGAGAAAGAACGAAAGAGAGAGAGAGAGAGAGAGAGAGAGAGAGAGAGAGAGAGAGAGAGAGAGAGAGAGAGAGAGAGAAGGAAATAAAAAAGAGAGATAAAGTTTTAAAGTGCAAACCAAAGTTGTGTTTTGGTTTAAACTCTTAACTAGAGCTGACGGTGAGGAAAAGTGTGTTAATTGAAACTCTTTGGAAAGAGGAAATTATTTAAATTGCATTGGAGTGGCAACAGAGGTGAGTTTAATTGCCTTATGAAAAGGCGGAGACGGAAAGTTAACATGACCCCGCCAACAGCTGGTTCCACCCTGGCTACACTTTAACACTGCGCAAACGTTCAGACGCCTCCTTAACACAAAGGGAAGATATCCTGATTGAGATAATTAAGGGTTTTGATGATGAAACATTGACGGCGAAGGTTTGATGAGGTATTGATGGATTGTTGCTACAGTCATAAGCTGACTGGACCCTATTTTAATGGATTGATGCTACAGTCATCAGTTGACTGGACCATATGTTGATGGAGTGTTGCTACAGTCATCAGCTGACTGGACCATATGTTGATGGAGTGTTGCTAAAGTCATCAGCTGACTGGACCATATGTTGATGGAGTGTTGCTACAGTCATCAGCTGACTGGACCATATGTTGATAGAGTTTTGTTACAGTCATCAGCTGACTGGACCATATATTGACGGAATTTTGTTACAGGCACCAGCTGACTGGACCATATATTGATGGAGTTTTGTTACAGTCATCAGCTGACTGCACCACATGTTGACGGAATGCAGCTACAGTCATCAGTTTAATGGACCATTTGCTGACACAGTTTTCTATGTTTTCCAAATTTTTTAATAACCTTTGTCTAAAAGATTGGAGAGTTATTTTTTTGGTTTTGTTTTGGTAGTCCCTTTCTTCTCTAGATATCTTCTCTTCCCTTCTTTTTATCTGTCCTTTTTATCATTTTCTTGTTTATGGTTTTTCTTTCTTTCTTTCTTTCTTTCTTTCTTTCTTTCTTTCTTTCTTTCTTTCTTTCTTCTTTCTTTCTTTCTTTCTTTCTTTCTTTCCTTATTTTTTTTGTTGTTCTTTGTTTTCATTTCGTCTTCTCATTTTAATTACGTCGTTCTGCAGTATTTTCCGTATTAGTTTTCTTTGTTTATGCATATTGTATTTTCTTCTCATCCGCTTTCTTTTTATTACATTATTTTATTTTTTCTATGTTTTACTGGCTCCATGTTTTGTCTGAGCTCGTAAGTGCGCTATATAAGACTAATCTCTTTCTTTCTTTCTTTCGTTATATTAAAGTGCCAGGATAATGTATTGTTGCAGACTGAGTTGTGATGATATCATAATAATTAATTATTGTGACGCAATTGCTATGACCTAATGCTGCCCCTGTTGGGTAGGAACTTGTCCCGTGTGCATGTGATGAATATTACTCACGTCTGTAGAACAGCCAACCCGGCTTTGAGGATTCCATTATTCTGTCCTTTGGGACCACCGTTACAACTACAAATATCTGGTCGCGGTTCGTCCTCTGCTCCGAATTTGCTAGAGAAGTTGAGTTTTCATGAACCCAGGGATAATGGCATTATATAAATCATCAATCGCCTTCGTCGTCGTATCATCATCATCATCATCATCATCATCATCATCATCATCATCATCATCATCATCATCATCATCATCAACTCAGCTTTTCTATTCGGCGTTAGTGTGGTCGCGACTCTCACTGTCCAGGAGTATAACTGGCTTCGACTAGCGATATAGTCTGAAGTGGACAGGAACCCTACGTTCATTTAGAATTTAAGGAAACAGACGATCATCTCACATAATCATGGCTGATCACACGCCGGACAGCCTGACTGGCCAACTGACTTGTAGAGCAAGTGGACAGAGCAGATCATTTGACGAGGACAAGGAAATAAGGCTTATTATTGTTAAATAAAGACAGAATGGGTCAAGCAGGTATAACCAAGGGAAGCCAGTTATGCGGAAATGATTGATGGCCTGACTCCCAGTGCAATTCCTTTGGTTTTTAGTTGTCGGGAAAGCTATGATGTTTGTTTTACATAATTATGTCGTTTGTATTGCTGCTGATTGTGTTACTGCTGTTTGTCACATTTCTGCCGCTGCTTCTCTGGCTGTTAATCCTCGTGTTACGTGGCCTTGTGCTACTGGATACTTTTGTTAATATTACCGAGACAAAGTAACAAAAGCATTGTAATGACAACAATCACTATAAAGCTTTTGTTATTTTTTCTTGTTCATCTTTTGTGCTGTTATGTCTCCTCACCACAGCTCAGCGCTCGCTCTCGCATATGTTGAAGTTGAAAAAAAAAAACTTTCATCGGATCTAGGTTTTATAATTTATTTAATCTTTCTTGAACTTGAACAGCTGGTACAGAGGCTTGACACCACCTCCAGAGCCTATGGAATGGAAATAAGTGCAGAGAAGACTAAAATGATGACCAACAACACCAATGTCATCAACACGGACATCAAAGTCCAAGGCCAATCCCTCAACACAGTGCATAGCTTCAAATATTTAGGAGCCATTGTATCAGACAATGGGTCCCGACAGGAAGTCCTCTCCAGGATCGCACAAACAACTGCTGCCCTGACAAGGTTGAAGCCCATTTGGAAAGACAGGACCATCAGTCTACATTCTAAAGTAAGACTGCTGCGCTCCCTTGTCATCTCCATTTTCCTATATGCTTGCGAAGCATGGACCCTCATTGCAGATCTGCAACGAAGAATAAAAAGCATGGAGATGAGGTGCTACAGAAGACTTCTGGGCATTTCCTATACCCAACACATCACCAACGACGAAGTCCGACAGACCATCACACAAGCCATTGGACAACACGATGACCTGCTCACAGTGGTGAAGAAACGGAAACTCCGATGGTATCGCCACGTCACAAGATCATCAGGCCTTGCAAAGACTATTCTGCAAGGCACAGTGCAAGGAGGTAGAAGAAGAGGGAGACCGAAGAAGAGGTGGGCGGACAACATTCGAGAATGGACTGGGTTGACACTGAGCGAAGCCATCAGGGCTGCTGAGGACAGAGAAAGTTGGAGTATGCTGGTTAAACGATCATCTGTGGTGCCCCTACGACCTTCGGGTTACGGGACAGGACAGGATAGGATAGGATGCTTTCTTGTATAGCGCTCTTCCAGCTCCGGAGCAGCTGAGGGCGGTCGCCGATACAGGTCCCAACTCAAGCCGCCCCAGGCGCCCACTTGCAACCTTTGGGCGCATAGTCTGACGCCCAGACGACCGAGCACAATCCTGGGCGACCAGAGATGGGCAGATGTGGCTTAGTGCGTGCTGGCTGTGTTCTGAGTACACGGCACTCACCCGCCTAGGACATGAGCTTCAGGATCTTTAAAGTCCGTGCGACGAAATGCGTGCCTGTACGAAGCAGACCTCGGTTTATACTCTCGTCCGAAGGAGTTTCAGGCATAGCTCATCTTACAATGGGGTGACGTGCCACAATGGAGCTACTGGCGTCACTGGGAGATGAAGATGGGCAATGAACTTGCACCATCGTAAAGGATGACGATACTTATTAGTTAGATATAGGCCTATTGTTTGCCACAGGTGTAAGCAGTGTTCAATAGGCAAGGATGACGATACATATTAGTTAGATATAGGCCTATTGTTTACCACAGTTGTGAGCAGTGTTCAATAGGCAAGGATGACGATACATATTAGTTAGATATAGGCCTATTGTTTACCACAGTTGTAAGCAGTGTTCAATAAGCAATGATGACGATACATATTAGTTAGATATAGGCCTATTGTTTACCACCGTACTAGTTGTGAGCAGTGTTCAATAGGCAAGGATGACGATACATATTAGTTAGATATAGGCCTATTGTTTACCACCGTACTAGTTGTGAGCAGTGTTCAATTGGCAAGGATGACGATACATATTAGTTAGATATTGGCCTATTGTTTACCACAGTTGTAAGCGGTGTTCAATAGGCAAGGATGACGATACATATTAGTTAGATATAGGCCTATAGTTGTTAGCGGTGTTCAATAGGCAAGGATGACGATACATATTAGTTAGATATAGGCCTATTGTTTACCACAATTGTAAGCAGTGTTCAATAGGCAAGGATGACGATACATATTAGTTAGATATAGGCCTACTGTTTACCACAGTTGTTAGCGGTGTTCAATAGGCAAGGATGACGATACATATTAGTTAGATATAGGCCTATTGTTTACCACAGTTGTTAGCGGTGTTCAATAGGCAAGGATGGCGAAACATATTAGTTAGATATAGGCCTATAGTTGTTAGCGGTGTTCAATAGGCAAGGATGATGATTCATATTAGTTAGATATAGGCCTACTGTTTACCACAGTTGTAAGCAGTGTTCAATAGGCAAGGATGACGATACATATTAGATATAGGCCTATTGTTTGCCACAGTTGTTAGCAGTGTTCAATAGGCAAGGATGACGATACATATTAGATATAGGCCTATTGTTTACCACAGTTGTTAGCAGTGTTCAATAGGCAAGGATGGCGAAACATATTAGATATAGGCCTATTGTTTACCACAGTTGTTAGCAGTGTTCAATAGGCAAGGATGACGATACATATATATTAGTTAGATATAGGCCTATTGTTTACCACAGTTGTTAGCAATGTTCATTTGGCAAGTATTTGTCTAACACCCTGTATATTATCAGTGATTGGGGCAGTACATCCACCCTACTATAGTAAGCTCAGAGTGGTCTGGTACTAACGCTACTGACGTTATCTCTCTCTCTCTCTCTCTCTCTCTCTCTCTCTCTCTCTCTCTCTCTCTCTCTCTCCATTTCTCTCTCTTTTTCCCTCTATACATGTACATCTCTCTATCATTCTCTCCCTCTTCTCTCTCTCTTTCTCTGCCTCTCCCTCTCTCTCTCCATCCCTACCTCCTTCCAGCCTTCCCGATCCGTGGTCTACTATGTTCTTATCCAACAGGGCAAATTTAAGACTACACCCACAAATTTGGGGACGAGACAGGAGAAATCCCTCCGTCTGAACCAGCCTTTGATGTCACAGCAGACCAACAGAAAGCATCAAAGAAAGAAAGAGTGAAGAAAGAAAAAAAAAGGACACGAATGAAGCAGATAAAAAAAAGTCTTTGATTAAAACTCCAGATTCCTCCAGGCAGTGAGTGAGGATATGTGATGACAATATGTTTTGTTGTGGTTGGATGATTAAGGGGAGTCAGGGAGAAAGATAGGGGAGAGGGAGAGAGAGAAATTGAAGTTTTGAAGGTTTAACAGGATGATATATGTTTTAGACTCCCAAGGCGTTCGTGAGCGACAATTAATTAACAATGTTATCTTTATCTTAGAAAATTTCCCTCTTTTTTATCTTATCGATATTACTCTTTTTAAATTCGAGAGAGAAAGGTTTCTGGATGAAGGGAGGTTTATGAGAGAGAGAGAGACAGAGAGAGAGAGATGAGAAGAAGGTAGGGAGGGAGGGAGGGAGAGAAAGAATCGGCGTACTAAATAACATTAGTTAATATTATAAATATTATGTAGTGAAGTTTCTCTTTCATGTAAAAATGAATTTATTCATTTCATCATTTTGCGTACGGTCCCACGGACTGCAAAGAGCCGAATTAGGACCACAACTTGGTTGGAAGAGGGCTCACCCCTGATCCGTAAAATAGATCTGCTGAAACAACCCTAACGGTAACACTGAAGCCATTCCACCAGCCGGTCACTTTACAATAAAGGCATCCAACGCAGGGAAAGCTGAGGCTGTACTCTAAATTTATCGAACCCCCGTGTACAAAAAACAAAATAGAATATACACATCATTATAAAATATGAACAAAACACATACATATAAAATGCCTGCATTGCTAAATAATAATACCATAGAAAGCCCTAGTGACCATTTGGCAGAAAGCGTCCAATATCCTCAAGCTGACCCAACAGATCTCATACACAAATGAGGAGTTTTGGGAGAGATTTCAAGAAAAAGGTAGGTGACTGGTCTAGCGAAGACGATAATGGATTGATATGACAGTAGGAAGGACAAAGAGCAAAGGAGAAGGACACCAAAAGTGGGAATTTAAAGCACTACATGTCCATAAAGTGGGGATCCAGATCGTGAATGTGAGTGTTAATTCTTCTTGGCGCGTTCTCTTTGCACACCAATGACCCAGGTTCGAATCCCGTGGTTGGTCGGCGAAATAAAAAGTGTCAGTTTTTAACTGTCAATTTTAGCAGTATGATTGCTCTGGTGGTTCAGTGTTGATTCAGGTCCCTACTCCTCTTTCCCTGGGATGGTTATCCCCGTCTGCCATATCACCAATGGTGGGTGTAGACGTTAAACCTCATTGTTCATATTTCTTCTTCTTGTTCTTCTTGTTCTTCTTGTTCTTCTTCTTGTTCTTCTTCTTGTTCTTCTTGTTCTTCTTGTTCTTCTTGTTCTTCTTCTTCTTCTTCTTCTTCTTCTTCTTCTTCTTCTTCTTCTTCTTCTTCTTCTTCTTCTTCTTCTTCTTCGTCATCGTCGTCGTCTCATCATCAGACATCTTATTTTTCTTGTTTTACATTAGTTTGCTCTCTTTCTAGGTTCCTGACAGACTTGTGTGTGTGTAATATTGATATGTTTGTGGGTGTTTAGGCAATCGTCATCCTGTTATTTTTCTGGCTCTTTATTCAGTTGTCGTTAAAGATGTTTTGGCACGATATGGTTTTAATCCCCCACACCACCCTACCCCACCCTACCCCACCCTCCACCCACCACTCCTATGGTGTTGAGGATGTTTACGAAGTTGGCTTGTTGTTAAAGTGACGCAGTACCTCGTAGTTGTTTTTTTTAATGATAAAACATGTTTCATTTGTGTGTGTTACAGATCCCCTGTGTTAATGTGAACAGATTTGAGGTGAGTACATATGTTTGTGTTTAATATTCGTCCTATTTGTCTCTTTGTCTCTCGCTCTTTCACACGCACACACACTCACTCACATACACACTCACTCACACACACACTCACCCACACACTCACTCACTCCACACTAACAGCCATCAAACAAACCCTAATTGATACTGTTTGAAAAGGTAATTGGAATCCCGTTCATTGTTACAATAGTGTCTTACAGCTTGACTGTGCAAGTTCAGGTATCTTTGTCGCTCAAAGCTTATTTCTAGTTGTATCTTGTTGTTAATCTTTCTCCATGGAACTCTGGCCTTGTGTTATATTAAGGCATTCACACCTCGAGGTGTCGCCTGAAACTGTTTCCAGAAATGTGAGCCTGATTAGGCTCATGTACTAAGCTGTCAATACTGCATATAGGTGGAAATAGGAGGTAGATAGTACCCTAACATTACGACGTCTATTTAGGATAGAGTATCAGGAAACCTCTCCATAACATTAGCTTAAGAGGGGTGCCACACTTAGGCTATCTTTGCCTTTGATAACACAAGAAACTGTAGCCCCAGTGACGGTAGTTTGTGCCTTCAATGAGGATGAGGGTGAGGACACTGAAGGTGTTTTCATATAAACCTATCGTCATCGTTCAGGTTGGGCTTGAATTTCTTACCATAGACTCCCTTAGTTCTTGAGTGCATTTTGAATTATTTTGGAGACCTTTCTGTGCTTGATCGAATAGGAGATTTTTGTGTTGTTGTTTAAGACTTGCTCTGCTAGGAAGGCTGTGCAGGCCTACCGCATTACCACGGCATTATAGAATGGATATGAGCTGTAAACCTGTATAGCATTTTACTCCATCAATCCATCCATCACTCATACATTCATTCAAACTTTTTTTAATTATGATATATTATAAATTCAATATAATGATCACTTTTCAACCCTTGAAATTCAGCTGACGTTTACCTGTCCCACTTTGTGGAAACACTAGTCAAAATGGTGCATAGCAACTTGTGTGGCTCAATCATGGTTACAGACGTTGTTTGATTTCCAAGGAAACCTAAATTGGTCTTCAGCTCCCTTTTCAAACCCTTGTTCCCTCTGTGAGAATAGCACAGACTTAGGATTACAGCAGCCATAAAATGGTGTCTAGTTTAATTATAGCGACCAAGGGCCATTACTCGCGTCTGACCATAGTCACGAGAGTACCGTTTACAACGAGAGTGTCGGCGAGAAGTTGTCCTTGTGGTGGGCGTTGCTAGGATATTTCGTGATTTCCAGACGACACTAAAGCGAGAAAGTACGCGCTTTACAAGTGGCCATCGGTGTTGACATTTGCCTGACAATTCCTTGAGAGAAGTTGTACAATGTGTTGGTGGACACACCTTTGTGTTACGGGGATTCCAAAGGTTCAACCTAATACTGCAATATTGTATAGCTATATTTCCACAACGCTGTATCACTGCTAACTGAACATCAAATAAACGTCCAGTAATTGTTCTGCAATAGCGCACTTCCCCATTCAAAGAGCTGCTTATGGAGCTGACACAATCAGGGCATCAACTTGCTGTATCAACTTAGGGGCAGTGTCAAACTTCCTGAACAACTCAATATTACACTTTATTCCAAACAGCGTGTCTGAGATCATACGATGCCTGCTTCCCCTTACGCTGACCGTATTTACTGTTGTTGAGTTAGTGTATTACCCTGTGTGCCTATCTGTTCCTTTGTTGTCCTGTTGACTCTGTCGTTGTCCTGTTGATTCTGTCGTTGTCCTGTTGACTCTATCGTTGTCCTGTTGACTCTGTCGTTGCCAATACTTCACTCTCGTCTGCTCACCGTTCACTGTCTTTGAAATTGCCGCTCCCATTGCCAGGTTTAGAGTCACCGTCACAAGAGAACTAAAGACAATGAAATTAGTACAACTGCTAATACTGAGAGACACATTGACTCAGCCGTTGGACTAATCGCCTGGCGTGCTGAAGACAGGGGTTCCAGTCTGGACGCGAGATTTGTTTTTATACCGCCGAAGTGGGATTTGTGGGCGATGTTTCTTTATACTGTTTTGCTGTGTTCACTCCCTCTGATCACTCTCACCCACAAAACATCCTCTCATGACGCCAGTGGAGCTTTGAAGACTCCGCCATTGTATTTGAAAGCCAGATGACGGGCTCAACCACACACGCATGCGAACAGATGGATCTGGATTTCACAGCGGTTCGAACTTTGACCAGTGCGCGGTATGCTGCAAGTTTGCGTTTTCGGCACCTTGAGTGTGAATCCTTATTTCTGCCAGCGCTTTGGACAAGTGTTTGAACTGGTGTGCGCGCTATAACACAACGGTTACTTGTAGTTTACAGCTAGACACATACAATACACTCACCTGTGAAGATAGTTATAAACTAGAACTTTCCAATACATTCAGTACACTCACCTGCCTGTCAAGATAGTTAATACTAGAACTCTCAAATAAACTGTTAATAGTCACAAGACCGGCATAGCCGTAAATAACTATGTGATATCTCTCACAAAACACCTACAGAGATCAGTACATTTAATACAGTTCTCCGGGTATCTGTTACAATAGACAGTACTATACACTTCAGTCACATATATCGCTGTTTATTGGCTTGGTCATCTAAGTGCGGATTTCGCTATTTACACTTTTTTATCACCTAAGTATACTGATATGACGATGGTACTGAAAACGTTCAGAAGAACAAATGCCCGCCATGATCAACGCTTTCAAATAAATCTCCGCCCGCAGATAAGTGTACTAATACGTTACTGATAATTGTTCAGACAAACGTCTGCCCGCTATTACCAACTTAATGATGGCGTATGTCAGTGATGCTGAATGGGTTCCGACTGCTTTGGGTTATCTCATTTACAATGTGAACGATCTTCTCAAACAGTCCCGAGTTCCAGACTCGTGAACACACAAAAGGAAGGAAAGGAGGGAAGGGAGGGGGGGGCGGTTGGTGACGGCATGGTGCCCAAGCATTGAGGGCTTGGACGTGTGTAAGGATGAGGGAAGATGACGGCGGAGAGGGGGAGGTAGGAGAGGAAGCTTGTGGACTGGAGGTCAGGGGGAGAGAAGGGGAAAGGGGCAGTAACATTAAATCAAGAAACTGATTTTCCACATTTTGTGGGCCTGCAAACCTCTTACCAGTCGACATCTCAGCCAACTGAAGGAGTTGTCTCCCCAGGCCAGGTTTTATCCACTTTCTTCAAGCTGTTTTACCGCAACCTATCCTATCCTGTCCTATCCTATCCTATCCTATCCTATCCTATCCTGTCCCGTAACCCGGAGGTCGTAGGGGCACCACAGATGATCGTTTAACCAGCATACTCCATCTTTCTCTGTCCTCAGCAGCCCTGATGGCTTCGCTCAATGTCAAGCCAGTCCATTCTCGAATGTTGTCCTCCCACCTCTGTTTCGGTCTCCCTCTTTTTCTACCTCCTTGCACTGTGCCTTGCAGAATGGTCTTTGCAAGGGCTGATGATCTGGTGACGTTTACCGCATCACAACATTTTAAAGGTACGACTTTTATTGCTGTCATTGCAATGATAACAGATAAGTATTGATACCATTTTGTACGGACTATCGCGACGAACCGATTTCTAATCTTTGAGGACTTGGACGTGTAATTGGACACTAGGAGGGAGTAATTTATGACGCTGACCACTCGTAGTGTACACCACTTTTACAGTGTTTGTGCAGTGATAAACGTTGCGCAGTGTCTGGGAAAGGCGTGGATTGAAGTCCTCCTCCAGAGTTGTCCAACGTTTACGACCAGGACTGAGGAAGTGTGTATGACTCTCTGGAGACTTCAGAAGTGCGCGCTTTTAAATTGTGTGATTGTAGTTTTGATTCCTTTGTCAACCTTTGGCGGGTTCGTAAGTGTGAGGCTTTTTTGTTGATACCTTTTTTGTAATTGGTTTTATTAAATCTTGAACACTTCATCTCCAGGATCGCACAAACAACTGCTGCCCTGACAAGGTTGAAGCCCATTTGGAAAGACAGAACCATCAGTCTACATTCCAAAGTAAGACTGCTGCGATCTCTGGTCATCTCCATCTTCCTATATGCTTGCGAAGCATGGACCCTCACAGCAGATCTCCAACGAAGAATACAAAGCATGGAGATGAGGTGCTACAGAAGACTTCTGTGCATTTCCTATACCCAACACATCACCAACGTTGAAGTCCGACAGACCATCACACAAGCCATTGGACAACACGATGACCTGCTCACAGTGGTGAAGAAACGGAAACTCCGATGGTATGGCCACGTCACCAGATCATCAGGCCTTGCAAAGACCATTCTGCAAGGCACAGTGCAAGGAGGTAGAAGAAGGGGGAGACCGAAAAAGAGGTGGGAGGACAACATTCGAGAATGGACTGGTTTGACACTGAGCGAAGCCATGAGGGCTGCTGAGGACAGAGAAAGATGGAGTATGCTGGTTAAGCGATCATCTGTGGTGCCCCTACGACCTTCGGGTTATGGGACAGGATAGGATAGGATAGGAACACTTCATCAAGTTGAAGAATAATTCTAGTTTTGAAAGTGGTCCACAAACTACGAATACTTCAAAAGTGCGAGTTTTAATATATGTTATTTGCTGTTTGTTGATTTGATATTATATTTTTCTGCAGTTTATACAAGAAACGGACAATCTCAAGATTCCCAACATATAGGCAGGTTAATTTGTAGTTTATGACTGGTTAAGACTAGTCTTGTGCGAAGTTGTTGATTTCGAAATTATAGTGTTGAGATTGTTTATGTTGCTGTCACCACCAACGTCGAAAGTTAAATAAAAAGTACTCCAGTGGGAGTGCCGGGGTTTTATGTATGAATAGTACCCCCACTTTGTGGAAATGTAGTGCTTTAGATCCACTCAGTTTCTATCATTCTCATTTGTTCTTTCACATTCCTAGTCTCTTCTATCAATCTTTTATTTTCTTCGCTAGGCCAGTCACCTACGTTCCAAAACGTCTCATGACTGTAAGGGATCTGCTGGGCCAGCTTGGGTCAATTGGACACTTTCTTGCAAATGGTTACTAGGGTTTTCTATTGTATTATTATTTTAGCAATGTAAGCATTTCCTAGGTATGTGTTTGTAAACGTGGATTCGATAAATTAGAGTACAGCCTCAGCGTCCCCTGCATGGGAGGCCTTTATTGTAAAGTGGCCGGCTGGTGAAATGCCTTCTTGTTGCCGTTGTTTCAGCAGATTTTTAATGTGGATCAGGGGTGAGTTCTCTTTCAACCAAGATCCGGCTCTTTGCAGTCCGCTGGACCCTGTAAACAATGACTAACTAACAAACTAACCAAACACAAAGAAAAATGAACATTTTGCCCAACCCCACAACACATGAACAGTCTGCACAACCCTACAACACATGAACATTTTGCCCACCCCCACAACACATGAACATTCCGCACACCCACACAACACATGAACATTCCGCACACCCAAACAACACATGAACATTCCGCACACCCACACAACACATGAACATTCCGCACACCCACACAACACATGAACATTCCGCACACCCACACAACACATGAACATTCCGCACACCCACACAACACATGAACATTCCGCACACCCACACAACATATAAACATTCTGCACACCCCCACAACACATGAACATTTTGCCTACCCCCGCAACACATGAACATTCTGCACATCCACACAGCACATGAACATTCTGCACATCCACACAACACATCAACATTCTGCACACCCACACAACACATGCACATTCTGCACACCCCCACAACACATGAACATTCCGCACACCCATACAACACATGAACATTCCGCACACCCACACAACCCATGAACATTCCGCACACCCACTACCCTCTTGAAAGAAGCAGGCAACGCACTCTTACTTGGTCCCAACCATAAACTACAGTAAAGACTTTAACTTTGCGTTTGTTGATTTTGCCTTAAGAGGCGATAGCGTGCCCTGGGGCTGTGAGCTGGCCATTGGCTGAAAACACTCACAAATGAAGGAAATCACACTGTTGGGAGCTTTGTAAGGGCCTCTGCAGGATTAGACACCTAATAAACCATTCATTTTATTGGTTTTGCCAGATTATAGACAACGTCACTTGAATATTTTGTTAGGTTGGTTTAATGAACTCTTACCCAGCGTAGGAATACTCGTCGTCAAGTTCATTAAAAGATGCCGTCTCTCAGACTTGATTTAAAGACCGATTTAAGGTTTGAGAGCGTGTAGGGGATGGAGGGTGTGGTTGCAGTGAGAGAACATTATTACTGAGGGGTGGGAAGAGGGAAAGAAGAGGAGATTTAGGGGGAGGGGAGGGGTTGACAGTAAAAGCTAAAGGAAGAATAATAGAAGGAAAGAAGGGTTTTTGGAGGTGGGGAGGCGGGAGTTGTGGGTGTAAGGGGGTGGGGAGGGTGATCGACGTGTAACATTTATACAGAGCAACGTAGCGTGCAAGGCGTGGTAAGGTGTCAACAGTCAATACATCAACTAGCACCAACAGCGCTCCCACACCTTAAGACCTGGTACACTGTTTACCCCTGTTTATGAGTGCAGTTAACCCAGGTTAGCCTTTCCCTTTCTTTTTATCTTTATTTCGTTTGACCCGTGTCAGACCAATATTAATTGATGGTGACTTGTTCCATACAGTACAGACAAGCATTCATTCATTGCGAATTTCTCTGTACAGCCATTCACTCCTTGGCACTCCAATGGATAGAAGAAAACGTTCTTTTCCATAAACTGCATTTTGAACATGACTAATTCTGGATAAATTAATTTTGGGGAGAATAGACCTATCCTTGTTTGAGTTCGTTTCCCAACAATCAATGCGTATTAGTTGTGCTGGACTTCCGTTCCATGGAAATAAACCTAATCTTGCTCCCACAAGTCATTTTCTACGCCATTGATTTCAAGAAAATAAAGCAACTGAATGCGGAACACCATCTTGAAAGAAATCGCACCCCTTGGGGTCATGAGCAATCTTGCCACTGTAGATTGTTCAAACCTATAAAGGGAAAAGTGAAAGCCACAGTTGAAAACCTGTCTTTCCTTTGTAGGCAAGACAGATTCACTGCGGCAACAGTACCCCCGTTGGAGTGCCGGGGGTTTTCAGTATAAATAGTATCCCCACTTTATGGAAATTTAGTGCTTTAAATTCCCACTGTCGCTGTCTTCCTCATTTACTCTTTCCCATTCCTGCTCTGTCCTATCACTCTGCTATACTATCTTCTTCTTCGCTAGATCAATGACCTACCTTTTTTTCTTGAAAACTCTTCCTGGACAAGACTCCTTGTTTGTGTATGAGGTCTGTTGGATCAGCTTGGGAGTGTTGGACGCTTTCTGCCGGGTGGTCACTAGGGCTTCCTATGATGTTAGTATTTAGCAATGTAGGCATTTTATATGTATGTGTTTTGTTGATAATTTATAATGATGTTTGTATTCTATTTTGTTTTTGTAACCGGGGGTTCGCGTAGTTGAGGTCAACCCTCAGCCGTCCCCTGCGTGGGATGTCTTTATTGTAAAGTGACTGGCCGGTGGAGGGCATTCAATTTTCCCACTAGGGTTGTTTCAGCAGATCTCGGGGGTTGTCCGGTCCTGATTTGGCTCGGAAGAGTCCGCTGGACCTAAAGCAACAATAAATCAAGAAAGAAATCGCAGCACAGCAATGCAATAATTATAAAACGGTAGTGTAACTGTACTGATGTTAGTACCAGATAACAGACACTTCAGTCAACTGCACGTGAAAATTGAGACCTAAAACCAGGCAGCCGTTGTTCATTGATTATTAGCGGCCAAAAATACCCAAGTACTTGAATAACAATGTCCCGTCAATACCTACAGAAATAGTACCAGCCCGTATTAAGAAACTTTCACAGTACCGATACTGATACGGGAGCTAAATCTATATAGAAGACCGAGCAGTTCATTACAAAACAACAAAGGATTGTATTTCAAAGGATGTGACTTCTTAAGTATTGTCAAGGGTTGACTTTAGGTAAAAATACAAAATAAGGATTTTTGTTTGGAAAAACTTTGGAAAAAAACTTCTAAAGACAGTGACAACAGACTTTATAGAACAGAGAACTGAAATCAACATTAATATATATATATATATATATATATATATATATATATATATATATATATATATATATATATATATATATATATATATATATATATATATATATATATATATATATATATATATATATATATATATATATATATATATATATATATATAATCCGAGGAGAAAAACAATATTATTACGATCAACGCTATTATTTAGTTGTGACCTTAACATTGATGGCTATACAGTTGTTGTTGTTGTTGTTGTTGTTGTTGTTGTTGTTGTTCTTGTTGTTGTTGTTGTTATTATTATTATTATTATTAATCAATCTTATCCTATCCCGTAACTCGGAGGTCGTTGGGGCACCACAGATGATCGTTTAACCAGCGTACTCCATCTATCCCTGTCCTCAGCAACCCTGATCGCTTCGCTCAGTGTCAAGCCAGTCCATTCTCGAATGTTGTCCCCCCACCTTTTTTTCGGTCTCCCTCTTCTTCTACCTCTGCAAGGCCTGATGATCTGGTGACGTGGCAATATCATCGGAGTTTCCGGTTCTTCACCACTGAGAGCAGGTCATCGTGTTGTCCAATGGCTTGTGTGATGGTCTGTTTGACTTCGTCGTTGGTGATGTGCTGGGTATAGGAAATGCCCCAGAAGTCTTCTGTAGCACCTCATCTCCATGCTTTGTATTCTTCGTTGTAGATCTGCTGTGAGGGTCCATGTTTGGCAAGCGTATAGGAAGATGGAGATGACAAGGGAGCGCAACAGTCTTACCTTGGAATGTAGACTGATGGCCCTGTCTTTCCAAATTGGCTTGAACCTCGCCAGGGCAGCAGTTTAGTTGTACGCGCCTTGTATGAGTGAGGCCTTGAAAGGGTTATGACTTCCTCTCAGCCGCATTGATTATACCCAATCTCTCTACCATTCCCCTCCTCCGTACCCGTGTTGAAAGGTGCCCGAAAACTGCACTGTTCCCAAAAGCAAAAGCCAGGGCTGACCCCCATGAGAGAGGGGGAGGGAGAGAGAGGGAGGGAGAGAGAGGGAGGGAGAGAGAGATGAATCACTGTGGTCATTTTCCCTAATTCAAAAAAAGATAAATATTTTGTTCTTGCTGTCGGTCAGTTGGACCAAATAGGCCAGGTAGTTTTCCAGAAAAAAAAAACACTTTGGATTGGGGTTGGTGGGGGAGAGGAGGGGGGTGGGAAGGACGTTTTGAGAACGAGATGCCAGACAGGACATCTTTTTTTTATGACTGGCGCAGTCAAGATATTACTGTGCTGTTGAGTTCTGCGATGAAGTGAGAACCAGATTCTTGTGATAGCCACAGACCACTAAAAAGCACCGAACGACTTGGGCAAACACGGCACAAAGTTAATTCGCTTCATTTGCCCTTGTGTCTGACCGCCTTCAGTAGCAGCTTTGCAGAAGAAGAAACGAGCAAGAGGAGCGACAGAGGATCAAGGACGATAATAAGAAGAAGAGAAGAAGAGGAAGGGGAGAAGGAAGAGGTCGTTTTAGAGAAAGAGGATTAAAAGAAGAAAATTTAAAAAAAAAAAGATTTAGAATGAAAGAAAAGAAAGAGGCTATTCTTCAAGT
>CM072518.1:66777653-66837653 GCA_036898135.1 Oncomelania hupensis | reverse complement strand
CATTTAATCGTTATCTCCTTATTATTGTTTTGATGTAGTTCTATCGCGTGACGTCAGCATGTTGGTGGTATCGTTGATTTCTCGTTTTGTGCGAGATTTACGTCTACTAAACAAATATCGAATATAACGAAGAGTCTCCTCTCTGAAAATCCTTACGGGAAGAGAGGTGACTATAAACTGATAAACATAACATAACTAAACAAAGGTGTTGGGCTTACAACGGCGATACTAAACGCTTGGTACTTTCATGTTTTTTATGCCTATGTAGTGCCTTTTGTTGGTGTTGTTATTGTTGTTGTTATTGATATCCTGGCTGTTGTGTTATTCATTCAGGCGGTTTCCATAGTTTCCAATGAATTGTTTTAATATAGCGCATTTGTCAGCTCAAGGTGTTGCTGAAGGAAAACCACAACGTATATTTAGGAAAACTGCGCACCCAGGTACCTTTAGTAGCTCTGTTAGCTGCTTATTTATCTTTTTCGTCCTCCTTATATTTCGCTTTTACACCTATATTACACAAATGCAACTCAGCTCACATGGACGTGTATTGTCGTTGTACTTCAATTTTTAAACCCATCTATGATTCCGTGACTACGAACTACAAGAATTGCAGATTGGTCAATGGAGCCTGAGGGTCAGCTTTAAGTGCTGAAATATCATTGAGTCTATGTGGGGGGGGGGAGGGGGGGAGGTAAGAGAGAGAGAGAGAGAGAGAGAGAGAGAGAGAGAGAGAGAGAGTTGATTGCTTTATTGAGATAAGTGTAAACCGAGGTCTTGTCTGTTCACTGACGCATTCTGGCACGGATGTAAAGGTCCTGAGGTTGATGTTGGGGGGGGGGGGGGGGGGGGGGTGAGCGCCAGCTACTTAACCACACCCAGCAAGCACTAGGGCCCTTCTGCACCATCCCCGCTCGCCCAGGATTGTGCTGAGTTGTCTGGGGCGTCAACCTACGGCAACAAGTGGACACCTCGGCCATTGCCTTGAGCAGTTCTTGAGCAGGAAAAGCGCTATATAAGAAGGAATTTAAAGAAAGTGTGGTCGTTGGCCTATTGCACAAGCACACTTCAGCTTGCGCGAAATAGGGGGATATAGAGGGTGTGGTGTGGGGGAGTAACAGAGAGAGAGAGAGAGAGGCAGAGAGAGAGAGGGAGAGAGACAGAGAGAGAGATTGATTGATTGATTGATTGATTGATGAGAGAGAGAGACAGAGAGAGAGACAGAGAGAGAGAGACAGAGAGAGAGATAATGAAGCGTGCACTGATATGGGGTGGGGTAGGATGGAAGAAATGGGTGGGGTGGGGGACTAATTGATCCTGCCTGTAGTGTAGCGTTGTGATGGAGTCCTGTATGAAGGCGGCACTTAATGATGTCCCGCAGCCACGTGCCTGATGACCGGTTGACCATCTGTGCCACATGAACACACGACTGGACCAGGGCAGACTTTTGTATGTCAGTCAGTACAGAACATTCGATCGTGGCTTGCAGGGAGGAAGAAGAAGAAATGGGGGAGAGGGAGAGGGGGAAGGAGGCAGAAACGATGAATAGGAAGATGGAAAGAAGAAGAAGACGATGATGGTGGTGGCAATACATGAGAGAGAAGAAGGAAATTATTATTATTATTATTATTATTATTATTATTATTATTATTATTATTATTATTATTATTAGTAGTATAGTAGTAGTAGTAGTAGTAGTAGTATTAGTAGTAGTAGTAGTATTAGTAGTTATTATTATTATTATTATTATGACGACATTGTTGTCATTCTGTGAAGATCGAACCCTAAACGCGCCGCGCAGTACAAATTAATGTTTACACCTAGTACCGCTGCGCTAGCGTGCCAACCTGACTGTTGACTCGCGGATCGCTTTTGATACTGTCAGTACGCTCATCTCTTTCAACTCATTGTGATGAGTTGGTCGACGGAAGTACGAGAGAGGGAGAGAGAGAGAGAGAGAGAGAGAGAGAGAGAGAGAGATGTGGTGTATGAATAAAGCTTACGGCGTAGTGAGGGGTTGGAGGAGTATTGATGATTGGGGCAGTCCTAAAAAATGGGACGGGGGTATCATAATCGCCAGCGGTGTTCGTATAACGTGTGGCTTCAGTTTAGCCTTTGGTCTCTCTCACACCGTTTGGCGTTGTCCCGATAGCGGCAGTGGTGTTAGCCCATCTGTTTAGACTATTTCAGTCCTTGCCAGGGCGCGTTCAGGGCAATTGTGTTACCATTTTCCCGTGCTTGTATAGCGGCGATATTCTTAGTTCAGAACACGCTCAAGATCCGTTAGACATTGTCTCGCCGTAATTTTTGGTGTTAAGGTAAGTGCTGAAGGCAGGTGTAAAGCTACTTCATGTCTAGGGCTTGCAAGATTACAAGGTTTTGGGGCTTGTATAGAGGTGATAGTCTATGCTGAGGACATGCTCAAAACATTTGTATAGTACTGATATTCACCCATGCCCAGGACGTGTTTTTCGACCTTGAATTAATTCATTGTTTTTGTATTGTGTGTTTTACTGCGAAGATCACATTAACCTTGTAGTGATTGTGCCTTCAATGTGGATACATCTGTGGCTTGGGGTCTATTTATTAGTTCCAATGAAGTTAGAGAGTCTCTCAGTTCCTTCAACAATGGCATGATGTGGGCATTTTGCCTTTACACGATTGCTTTGGTTGGGCTTGGGTGTTTTAGGCAGTAGGCTTAGTAACTCTTCAGTTCAGTATAATCTGTGTCAAATCAATTGGGTTTTACCTTATTGGTTTTGCCTTTAGCTGTGGACCAACTGCCTTCATTCAGTTTGACGGTGAGAAAGTTGACAGGTGATTCAACAGATTCTACACCGTCCCCCCCCCTCCCCCGCTTACCTCCACCCCGTCCTTTTGTGTCTCTCTATGTCTCTGTAGCTGTGCAGTGCGTTTCAGCTGTGATTGAGATTGACAGCTTTGGAAACCTTCGGCAAGTTCTTTTGATATCAATGAAGCAGACTTTAGTGAGAGACCACTTTTAAACGGTTGTTTAGTGTTCAAAGTGTGTATTTAAATGGCTCTGTTTATTTGGCGTGTTTATTGATAGTGTGTTTTTAAAAAAAATGTTTTTTATCTCTGTTTCCTGTGATTTTTATTTGACAGTGAAGTGGCAGTCAATATATTTTTTTCGAACGACATGCATTTTTTTGTGTTTTTCTCTGTGTTCAGAGCACATCGGATTGGATTTCCTTGGACTAACTGCATTGCCTACGAATCTTGGAGTTATTGGTCAGTTTTAATTTGTTTCCCAATACAGCGTGTTGTTTTTTTAAAAGATGTAAATCTCTCTGTCTGTCTGTCTCTCTTCTTCTTCTTCTTCTTCTTCTTCTTCTTCTTCTTCTTCTTCTTCTTCTTCTTCTTCTTCTTCTTCTCTTTAGTGTCACAAGGTGCATAAGTCAGGGTACTGTGCTGAACAATGTTGCGCAAGAACAAAACCGAAGTTTGCGAGTCCAGCTTTCTATTTAAAGTTGTACAGTTGTATGGAAGAGGCAGGGTAGGTTCTGTACATAAATGTACTGTAAGGAGGGTAGAGTCTGTACATAACTACTGTAGAGGATAGAGTATGTAAATAATATAACAATACTGTAGAGAAGGTATATTCTGTACATAAATGTACTGTATGGAGGGTAGTCTGTACATAAATGTACTGTAGGGAGGGTAGTCTGTACATAAACGTACTGTAGGGAGGGTAGTCTGTACATAAATGTACTGTAGGGAGGGTAGTCTTTTGTCAAAGCCCCCCCTTACGGTCCTTCGTTTCTCTTACCATAAAGGGGAACTCTGAGCAGTGTATGCAACCATACGTGAACAACGGATGAATAGATAGAGACAAGTATTACGTTGGCAAAATAAAACAACAATTTATTCACATGAACATAACATGGAGTCGTAAATGAATAACTAAAATTTATAAAGGTGATAAAATCAAACGACAGAATGAAATGTTCTTTGTTTTAAATAAATTAAATGGTTCTACACAGTATTCTCGTTCAGTCTCTTTGTTTTCCTTTTATACTGTTCACTCATTGTTCGCACACAACTTATGCACTGTTTACAAATTTGTTGCTACTACTGTTATAACGATTTCAGTTCACAAGTCCCGTTTTACAAATACATATCACACTCCTGCGATCAAACCTTTGCAATACGAAATTGCATAATAACAAAAACGTCCCGAAGACACTAGAGCATGAACTCGCTCAACGCAGGAGTGAAATGTATATATGTCCCGGGAAACACAGTAGGCAAATAAACTAAAAATTGTCAATGCACTAGATGTAATCGATAAGTGCATACACCTCGAATGTCACTGGGACTGTAGCTGCTACGATTAGATGCATCCGCCGTGGTCATCCAATATTTCAAAGTCTGTGGTGAAGAAGCGAAGGCAAAAAGTTCACTGGCAAAAAGTCTATTATAATACAATCGGTGAAAAGTGATGGTAAAACCAAAAACAAAGTCGAAGTTAAAGTTGAAGTTGAAGGTAAAATCGAAGTTGAAGATGAAACCAAAGGCAAAAAGCGAAAGGTACACTGCAACATAACCCATACAAAATCTTCTAAGAATTTGAGTAACAATTTATACATGCTTCCTGATGCAATTGAAAACTCAACCATTTTCCTTAATAATAATAATCGCTAACTCTTGTATTGTAACAATCACAAATGTAAATCTAACGCATGTATGAATGAATGACTGCAACCTTGAATGTGTTGTATGCTTGGAAGAATAATGATTGTAATAAATATGGTATCACTTATTCGAGTATAATACTTCCCCATAATATTTTAGCCCCACAACATAATGATAACCAACAATGACACGACAAAATACGGACCACAGAAATAAATGACAACAAAGAGACACCCGACTAGCCAGTGAAAACACCCAAGTCCACACTTACTCAACTACCCGTGGATACGGTGATGCGGCTAAGGTCGGATACGTCTCTTCATCCGCAGCATTCCTTTTGGTACAGGTAGGTCAACGGTCAGGTCTACTAGTCGTCTCGATCTTCATTGACTAAAACAAACAGTCGAACTTGCACCAGTTTCAAGGTCGAACTCTTTCTCCCTCATCGTTCTCAAACGACTTCTGGTGAAAACTCAAGTTCTTGTCGTAGGGCACCGCTACGTGAGGATATCACGTACGTATTTCCTTAAGCGTACAGTTGACGGATAAAGGATTAGCAGGGACGAAAAACGATTCAACACACTGCTCCTAGATTCACTGTTTCTCGGACCTCCATGTAACGACCAAAATCCTGTCTTCCTTCTCTTTCGTCATTTCCTCTTTTCTACCACAATAAGTTACGTCACACTTTTCATTTACTTTTGTCCCGGCTTATTCAAAAGGCACACAAAACGATGATTCATAGGCACTTGCGAGAAGAACCTATCTACAAACAACAATATAAAGTTCAAACTGAGTGTGGGTCGTGACATACCCCCCCCCTCAAGACAAAACCTTGGTTTTGTTCAAACTCAAAGTTCACGACTTACACGTTTCTGCTCAAAAAGTCTGCAGTGACGTTTTCCTTTCCAGGAATACTTTCAATAACCAGTGGAAACGACTGCATCAACAGCGCCCATCTCATCAACCTGCTGCTGGTAGTTTTCGATTTCTGAAGGTATTTCAGCGGTTGGTGATCAGTTTGTACGATGACTGTCCGATCGTACACATATTGCTGAAATCGTTGAAGTCCCCAAATCAACGCTAAACATTCCTTCTCAATCGTTGAGTAGTTCTTTTCTGCGGCAACTAACTTCCGGCTGACACAAGCCACTGGTTGGAGTCCGTGACCCTGATCTTGGCATAGTACTGCTCCAATACCTGTGTCTGACGCGTCTGTTTGCAAAACAAACGGTTTTTTCGCCATCTGGCAGACAACATACAGGACTAGAGCACAGCCTTTCTTTCAAAGTGTTGAAAGCTCTTTCGCATGCTTCCGTCCATGCGACTGGTCCTGTTTTTTCTCCCTTCGTCAGATCGGATAGAGGTGCGGCTATGGCTGCAAAGTTTGGTACAAACCTCCTGTAGTAGCTCGCTAACCCCAAAAACGACCTCACTTGTTTCTTTGTAGTTGGTTGTGACGTTTCTCCGATGCGATCCATTTTCTGACGGTCTGGTTGAATCTTACCTCGCCCTACCATGTGTCCCAGATACTCCAAACTCTGAAATCCTAGGAAACATTTTGACGGTCTTGCAGCTAACTGCACTTCGCGGAGTCTCTGACACAACGCTCTTAGACATTCCAAATGCCTTTCTTTTGTTTGAGTAGCTATCATCAAATCATCCATGAAGTTGTCTATTTCAGGCATGTGAAGGGGTGCCAATAACTTCCGCATCATTCGGGAAAATATAGCTCCGGCAGTCTTCAATCCAAAAGGCATTCACGCACCACTGGAACTGACCTTCAGGAGTGGTGAACGCTGTCTTTTCTTTGTCCTCTTTTTTCATTGGGATTTGCCAATACCCTTTTGACAAATCTATTTTGCTCAGGTATTTCGCTTTTGCGAGCTTCGCGAACAAAAAATCGATATCAGGTAGAGGCTCAGCGTCGAAGACGATGTTACGATTCATTTTGCGAAAATCAACGCAAAATCGTATTTGTCCATCTTTTTTTTTCACTAGCACAATCGGTGAGCTATACGGTGACGTTGCTCTCTCAATGACCCGTAATTTCATCATCGTTTCTACTTCATCCTTCACCACCTGCATTTGCGAATGAGGTAAAGGGTATTGTCTTGTACGGACTGGCTCTTCATTGATCATCTTTATCTCGCACGTATCCAAGGTGCATCGTAAAGGGAAATCAGTGAAAATGTCTGCATAGTCTGACACTATGTTTAGGATGTCCTCATGAACTTCTGGACATTCTGGGTCAACGTGTACATCTTTCGGACCCTCGGTCGCCACTAACGGACACGTTGGAATGTCGTTGCCCACTTGTTCTTCTTTCCATTGATCGTCTTCTGTCACTACTGCATCGACTGTCACTCTTTGGAATGGTTCGTCCATCAAAGGCATCTTTTGTAGGGGTACCTTGCTGACTCGACCCCTTGGTGTCACTCTCTGGCATTCAATGCATGATGCACAGTACCTGCGAACGTCTGCGCACATACCTGGCCAGAAAAACGTATTCCATATACGTTCGCGAGTTCGTTTTCCTCCTAGGTGTCCTGCCATGGGAGGATCATGAGCTAGCCTCATGACTTCTTTTCGTAGTTTCTTGGGAACTACTAGCTGCGATGTCTCCACTCCTCGCAACTGATGCAACCTGTATAGTAACCCTTTCTTTCGCGTGAATTTTACTGTAGCATTTCCTGACTTCAGTTCGCTCTGGGCATCAGCCAACGCTCGAACTTTTTTAAAACTATCGTCTTCTTCTTGGCAATGCAGCCAACTCTGTCGGTGTGACTTCCACTCCTAGAGTTTTCGATACCTGCAAAGGTACTGTCGCTCGTTTTTCACGTTCTATTTGTCCTCTTGTTTCGACTGCTGCTGCCACGGCACATTCACTACCATCAATGGTAACTGGGCTTCGGTAACCAGATGAAAATGTAATCCAGTTACCCAGAAGAATGTCAGGTCCCATGTGGTCAAGGACGAACAGTTCAACAGTCCCCTGTCACAAAGCCTGATTCAAGTTTCACCCATGCTGTAGGGTACTTTCCTGTTTTTGTCTGGTCTGCTAAGTACACTTCAACACTCCTCCCTGTGTAATCTTCAGGTTTGACCCATTTTGAAGCAACTGCTCCCATCTCTGCTCCAGTATCACGCATGATGCGTACTGTATTTTCGTTGATCCGACCCTCACTCCACGGGTTATAGGGTTTAATAGATCGGACGTCTATTGGCGGAGTATAGATCGGTAGGGTGTCGGTCGCAATTGTAACCTGACTGACTGCATGCGTTTTCATGCATTGCCTGGCGAAGTGCCCCTTACCCCCACACTTATAGCACTCGTCTGAATTCCTCCTGTCTCTTTCATCTCTACCGACAACTGGTCTCCTAATAGGTTCCCTCAATCTCGTTTGTGACTCGTTCGGTCTACGCTCGGGTTGACTGCTCGGTGTTCGTGGACTCGCTCTTTGGAAAACAGGTCCTCGGGATACGGCTCGTTTTACGTCCAAATGCAGTTGAGCATATTCGGCTGCTTGTGCGGCGTCTGTCGGCAATCGTTCACGCACGAACATCTCGAGCTCAGGATTCATTACTGAATATATCTGTTCAGCCAAAAACATGTCTAACACAGACTTCGCGTCATCGATGTCTTTGTCTGCCAAGGAAAACCATCTTTCTACAGATGTCTGCAACCGGATGAGAAATTGCGGAAAAGTTTCATTTTGTTCTTTCTTGGTCTCTCGGAACTGTCGGCGATACCATTCCGCATCGCGGCGAAAACGACGTAACAGCGCGTTGCGTACTTCTTCAAAATCTTGAGCCTGTTCGGGTGTCAGACGCAAATACGTATCGCGCGCTTCTCCTGACAATAGTGGAGACAACCTTGCTGCCCAGCAATCTCTATTCCATCCTTGTGATTCAGCTATGAGCTCAAAATGACGCAGATAAGCTTCGATGTCTTCTCTACTATCGAAAGGGTGAATTTTCAGTCGGTAACCATCATGATGTTCTCTACGAGTTGAACGGTCAGCGAAAACTTCGCGTTCTTCTCTGATCATCTCCATCTGCATTTTCATCCGTTCTTTCTCTGCCTCCATTCTGATTTCTAATGATCTTCGTTCTTCTTCTTTGTCTTCCTCGCGTCGGCGACGTTCTTCTTCTTTCTCTTCCTCTCGTCGGCGACGTTCTTCTTCTTTCTCTTCCTCTCGTCGGCGACGTTCTTCTTCCATTTTCCTCTCCATCAGACGTCTGTCTTCTTCTTTTTCTTCTTCTCGTCGGCGACGTTCTTCTTCCATTTTTCTCTCCATTAGACGTCTGTCTTCCTTTTCTTCTTCTCGTCGGCGACGTTCTTCTTCTTTTTCTTCTTCGCGTCGGCGACGTTCTTCTTCTTTTTCCTCTTTGCGTCGGCGACGTTCTTCTTCTTTTTCCTTTCGCTCTTCTTCCATTTTCCTCTCCATTAGACGTCTGTCTTCTTCTATTTTTCTTTCTATTAGCCGTCTGTCTTCTTCGCGCTCTCTTCGCTCTTCTTCTATTTTTCTTCGCTCTTCTTCCATTTTCCTCTCCACTAAACGTCTGTCTTCTTCTCGCTCTCTTCGTTCTTCTTCCTTTTGGATGCCATCCACGACAAATCTCGCTAGCGCCTCTTCTCGCAGGCCTAGGCTCATACCTAATTCTCTATACTTCACGGATACGTCAATCACTTCGGACGTCTCTTGGTTCCTTGACGGTTCTACGGCTACCGCCATACGAGGGAAACCTAAGACAGAGTACTCAGAGTCTCTTCTCTCGTCAAACTGGACATGGTCGCTTCTCCCGATGCTCCCAGTACAATATCGGCTGAGTCGCTGCTAGGGGTGATCGATGTCCCTTCCCCACCAATCGTTTTCTTGGCTCCAGCACGTTTTGTACCTTTCCGGGTGGCGGACATTTTGCTAGCCGACCACCTTTTCTTGTATAATTGGTAAACAACAAATCTATTTACCAACTATATATCTCAGAGTTCAAATAACTCAACAGTTATACCACGGTTTGGCTCAGATGACACTAAGTTGTATTTAAAGTAAAGTGTGGGCTTGGTTGCTTACCTTATTACTGTCGGGTGCTCTAAGTGCGCCCACGCGATTCAAAACGCTCCAGCACCCGCCAACCACCCACGTCACTTACTCTGATTGTATGGTATAACACAACAATGTCAACGTAATTCTATCTCCTCCATTCATCCGTTCGATCCCACCGCTGCCACCAAATATGTCAAAGCCCCCCCTTACGGTCCTTCGTTTCTCTTACCATAAAGGGGAACTCTGAGCAGTGTATGCAACCATACGTGAACAACGGATGAATAGATAGAGACAAGTATTACGTTGGCAAAATAAAACAACAATTTATTCACATGAACATAACATGGAGTCGTAAATGAATAACTAAAATTTATAAAGGTGATAAAATCAAACGACAGAATGAAATGTTCTTTGTTTTAAATAAATTAAATGGTTCTACACAGTATTCTCGTTCAGTCTCTTTGTTTTCCTTTTATACTGTTCACTCATTGTTCGCACACAACTTATGCACTGTTTACAAATTTGTTGCTACTACTGTTATAACGATTTCAGTTCACAAGTCCCGTTTTACAAATACATATCACACTCCTGCGATCAAACCTTTGCAATACGAAATTGCATAATAACAAAAACGTCCCGAAGACACTAGAGCATGAACTCGCTCAACGCAGGAGTGAAATGTATATATGTCCCGGAAACACAGTAGGCAAATAAACTAAAAATTGTCAATGCACTAGATGTAATCGATAAGTGCATACACCTCGAATGTCACTGGGACTGTAGCTGCTACGATTAGATGCATCCGCCGTGGTCATCCAATATTTCAAAGTCTGTGGTGAAGAAGCGAAGGCAAAAAGTTCACTGGCAAAAAGTCTATTATAATACAATCGGTGAAAAGTGATGGTAAAACCAAAAACAAAGTCGAAGTTAAAGTTGAAGTTGAAGGTAAAATCGAAGTTGAAGATGAAACCAAAGGCAAAAAGCGAAAGGTACACTGCAACATAACCCATACAAAATCTTCTAAGAATTTGAGTAACAATTTATACATGCTTCCTGATGCAATTGAAAACTCAACCATTTTCCTTAATAATAATAATCGCTAACTCTTGTATTGTAACAATCACAAATGTAAATCTAACGCATGTATGAATGAATGACTGCAACCTTGAATGTGTTGTATGCTTGGAAGAATAATGATTGTAAAAAATTGGTATCACTTATTCGAGTATAATACTTCCCCATAATATTTTAGCCCCACAACATAATGATAACCAACAATGACACAACAAAATACGGACCACAGAAATAAATGACAACAAAGAGACACCCGACTAGCCAGTGAAAACACCCAAGTCCACACTTACTCAACTACCCGTGGATACGGTGATGCGGCTAAGGTCGGATACGTCTCTTCATCCGCAGCATTCCTTTTGGTACAGGTAGGTCAACGGTCAGGTCTACTAGTCGTCTCGATCTTCATTGACTAAAACAAACAGTCGAACTTGCACCAGTTTCAAGGTCGAACTCTTTCTCCCTCATCGTTCTCAAACGACTTCTGGTGAAAACTCAAGTTCTTGTCGTAGGGCACCGCTACGTGAGGATATCACGTACGTATTTCCTTAAGCGTACAGTTGACGGATAAAGGATTAGCAGGGACGAAAAACGATTCAACACACTGCTCCTAGATTCACTGTTTCTCGGACCTCCATGTAACGACCAAAATCCTGTCTTCCTTCTCTTTCGTCATTTCCTCTTTTCTACCACAATAAGTTACGTCACACTTTTCATTTACTTTTGTCCCGGCTTATTCAAAAGGCACACAAAACGATGATTCATAGGCACTTGCGAGAAGACCACCTATCTACAAACAACAATATAAAGTTCAAACTGAGTGTGGGTCGTGACATCTTTACATAACTGTACGGTAAAGAGGTTAGTATGTACATAACTGTACTGTAGAGTCTGTACATAACTGTACTGTAAGGAGGATAGAGTCTATACATTACTATACTGTAGGGAGGGTAGAGCTTGTACCTAACTGTACTTCAGGGAGGGTAGAGTCTGTACATAACTGTATTGTAGGGAGGTTAGAGTCTGTACATAACTGTGCTCTAAGGAGGGTAGAGTCAGTACATACCTGTACTGTAGGGAAGGTAGAGTCTGTACATACCTGTACTGTAGGGAATGTCTGGTTTGTACATATTTGTACTGTAGAGGAGTTAGGGGGTCAGCGACTGATAGGTAGCCAGAGAGGTGGTGGTTGATGGGAAATGTTTGGTGCTTGTGTTCCCATTCCTCTACCGGGCTTTTTAAAGGCTGTGCAGTCCCGCGAGCTCAGGGAGCCTAACAAACCATGATAGTATCAGTCACACTGTCTAATCACACACTGTATAATCACGTACTATTTAATCGCACGATGTCTAATCACACGATGTCTAATCACACTATGTCTAATTACGCTCTAATTATATACTGTCTAATTACACAAGGTCTATAATTACACGATGTCTATAATCACAAAGTCTGTAATCACAAAGTCTGCCTAATCACACACTGTACTGTCTAATACGATACTTACTATCAAGAATAAGTTAAGCTTACTGTGATTGTATTCTGATTATCTGTGGCTACAAACTGATGGTATTCCCAGGGGGTGTGTAGCGACTATGATGATATCCGGAGTATCTGTCGGAGATTCAATGATGAGTTGACCTTCACTAGAATCGGTAGTGAACTGAACCTTGGAACGTTGCCCTTTTATTAAAGAAACGATGAAACAACACATATCGGATGAGTCTCCTAGGACAGGAGGGATGGAGGCGGGTGGAGGGGGTGGTTATAGCCTGACAAGGAGTGAAAGTTGCAAGTTTATTTTCATTTTATTTTATTTTGTTTTGTTTGTTTTCAACACTTTCACACAAGCACGCGCGTACACACATAATCTCTCTCTCTCTCTCTCTCTCTCTCTCTCTCTCTCTCTCTCTCTCTCTCTCTCTCTCTCTCTCTCTCTCTCTCTCTCTCTCTCTCTCTCTCTCTCTCTCTCTCTCTCTCTGCAGCTGGGAATTCTTGGTGAACTTCATTATAATATGTGGAGCTGAACTGTGACGTCAGAGGTCTCTCTATTTTTCCTCTTCCTCCTCCAACTCCTCCTCCTCCTTCTCCTCTCTCTCTCTCTCTTTCTCTCCATCCGTCTCTCTCTCCCACGTCTGTTAAAAGGCTGGCATAATGTTGATGCGATACTGATGGAGATGGAGAGTCTGTGATGGCGACGACGGAACAAGAAGGCCCTGTCGCCGCGGTCTTTTTTACGTCCCCTTCTTCCATACTGAATATATGACGCTTTCTCTCTCTCTCTCAGCCCGGTTTATACTAACAGACGCTTAGTATGCCAGATCATCTGGTCATCATGCAGTATAGGCAGCCATGTTACACATTCATCAGGGGTATGCGTACAGTCTTGATCAAAAGGCAAATCTTTCATCGGACAATTGTATTGTATTGTATTGTATTGTTGCTGTGTTAGGTCTAGAGCGCGCAGAGTAGCTGAGACCAGTGGAGGTCTTCTCCGTTTCCTTCATACCGTGAGTGTCTGGAGCTATACTCCATGAACATCTTCTGCCAGATTGAACAGATAGGCCTAGCCAGGAGAGGATAGGTTTCCCCATAGAAAATGGTTGTTTCGTTCCAGGTTAGAAGAGTGCGAGTGGTCGTTGATAGTGCGAACACTATGTACCAGGCGTGAGGTCGTGTTTTAAAGCTGCTCGTAACTGAGTATCAGTGGCTGTCTGAGAATGCCCGTTTATTTTGACTCTAGAACTGAAGCCATAAGAGTCTTGAAGTTGGTGTTTAAAAGCAGACAGTGTGGTCATTAGTTGAAATGAATGGGCCTGACGACGTTTGCAAGACAGAAGGAATAACAAAGCTTAGCGTCATATTGCGTTAGCGTTAAGGACGAATCACCACGTCACCACCCTGATAGCAGTCATCATCATCATCATCATCATCATCATCATCATCATCATCATCATCATCATCGTCATCATCATCATCACCACCATCATCATCATCACCATCATCATCATCATCATCATCATCATCATCATCATCATCATCATCTCAACGGAGAAAGTGATCAAGAAGATAAAGGGAGGTAAACTGAGACAAGGCAGTTTGGCCCAGTGTTGTGCCCCTTGTTTCTAGCCGTAATAGTGATGCGGGGGGATAAGGTTCTTTCAATGTCCCTCTTACCCTTTAACAATTCTCCCCCTCTCGTCTTTCCATCATAACTGGCCACTTATGATCACTTTAGCAGACGACAGACCTTGCAAAAATAATGGGGTAACAAGTTATCAACGTCAGACCGCCTGCTTTGGCGCCAAATGTTGGTCAACTGAGTATTCTATTTAAACGTTAGTCAACTGAACTTTACATTTAAATATTACTGTATACCGTGCACACCCCATCCCCTCGTTCCATCCTCCCACTGCAATCATCGATATTATGCTATTATCTGTTGGTGTTGCTGTTGTGCGCTGTTCCGTTGGATCTTGATGGTGTTGGGTTTGCCTGCTCGCTGTTGTTGGTGAAGGCCTATTTATTATTAGTCTGTTGCGCTTTTGTTTCGGCCTTTGTGCTAGTGACCGATCATCGCCTCCACAGTGGCCCAATGATACCTGGGCCTGGGTGTATCGATCATACTCACTGTCTGTCTGTCTGTCTGTCTGTCTCTCTCTCTCTCTCTCACTACCTTTTTCCTCTTTTTGTAGTAGAGTTGCTACCCCTTGGGGTCATGAGCAATCTTGCCACTGTAGATTATTCTAACCTATAAAGGGAAAAGTGAAAGCCCCAGTTGAAAACCTGTCTTTCCTTTATAGGCATGACTGATTCACTGCGGCAACAATACCCCCGTTGGAGTGCCGGGGGTTTCAGTATAAATAGTATCCCCACTTTCTGGAAATTTAGTGCTTTAAATTCCCACTGTCGCTGTCTTCCTCATTTGCTCTTTCCCATTCCTGCTCTGTCCTATCACTCTGATATACTATCTTCTTCTTCGCTAGATCAATGACCTACCTTTTTTCTTGAAAACTCTTCCTGGACAAGACTCCTTGTTTGTGTATGAGGTCTGTTGGATCGGCTTGGGAGTATTGGACGCTTTCTGCCAGGTGGTCACTAGGGCTTCCTATGATGTTATTATTTAGCACTATAGGCATTTTATATGTATGTGTTTTGTTGATAATTTATAATGATGTTTGTATTCTATTTTGTTTTTGTAACCGGGGGTTCGATTAGTTGGGGTAAAGCCTCAGCCGTCCCCTGCGTGGGATGTCTTTATTGTAAAGTGCCTGGCCGGTGGAGGGCGTTCAGTTTTCCCACTAGGGTTGTTTCAGCAGATCTTTTATGCGGATCGGGGGTTGTCCGGTCCTGATTTGGCTCGGAAGAGTCCGCTGGACCTAAAGCAACAATCAATCAATCAATCAATAAATCAGTAGAGTTGCTACCGCCCGTATTTCTATCATTATCACCATCCCCACTACCACATTTACTTCTAAGCCTATCTTGGGCTGCTGGTGCTGTGCTGACCACAATCAATTTGATCAACAGCATAGCTACTAGTAATGACACAGCCATCGTATTCATCATCATCATCATCATTATCATCATCATCATCTTCATCATCATCATCATCATCATCGTCATCGTCATCGTCATCATCATCATCATCATCATCATCATCATCATCATCATCATCATCATCATCACCACCACCATCATACTTCTTCTTCTTCTTCATTACCATCACTCGCTGAGGCCAACACTTGGAGTAGCAGTAGCACCACGACACCTGTAAAAGGTTTCCATTGCAACTTTAGCTCCTGCAGTACTAGGTAGGAGCACCTGCGGGTCGAGTGGAGACTAGGCGTGCTGAGTTGTGCCCTCTCTGCCTGCCTTTAAAGCAATCCTTTGATGTCACAAGCGTTGGGCACTACGCTCAAAACAAGGTCTGTGACCCAACGGTTTGTACCCAATGGAATTAGTTGACAGTAGATATACTATGGTCATCATTCTGCATGGATCAAAACAATGGAATTAGTTGACAGTAGATATACTATGGTCATCATTCTGCATGGATCAAAACAATGGAATTAGTTGACAGTAGATATACTATGGTCATCATTCTGCATGGATCAAAACAATGGAATTAGTTGACAGTAGATATACTATGGTCATCATTCTGCATGGATCAAAACAATGGAATTAGTTGACAGTAGATATACTATGGTCATCATTCTGCATGGATCAAAACAATGGAATTAGTTGACAGTAGATATACTATGGTCATCATTCTGCATGGATCAAAACAATGGAATTAGTTGACAGTAGATATACTATGGTCATCATTCTGCAAGGATCAAAACATTCCAAGGTATGTATTGCTAATATTATAACTGATAGTTTGCAGATCATTGAGTAAAGTTGAAAGGTCTTTTCTTTTGTTTAGTACATTTGTCTCTTTTGGGAAAATACAAAAAAATCTTTGTCCTCGGTCGTTTAAAGAATTTTTGTTAATGGAGGGGAGGGGAAGTTGTTACGAAGTGAATTGGTAAATATTCTGTGTGTATCTTTATTAAAAGTCAGTCATGCATTTCTTAAAGCAACTATTCATTCATTGATAATGGTTTTGTTTGGGAAGACATGATGAGAAACTGTCGGAGAGAAGAGTGGTATGCGTGTATTTTGCATTGTGTTCCATTATGTGGATTCAACACGCTAACCTATGGAGGCTATCTTGGTAGTAGTTGGGTCTTTACTTACGGAAAACTAAATTTTGCATTTAGCCTAGCCTAGCCTATCCTATCCTATCCCATAACTCGGAGGTCGTAGGGGCACCACAGATGATCGTTTAACCAGCGTACTCCTATTTACTTCCGTTCCGTTGTTCCGTTTGAAACTGAAACAAAAACAAAACAGACTAATAATAAATAGGCCTTCATCAACCACAGCGAGCAGGCAAACCCAACACCATCAAGATCCAACGGAACAAATTTCCATCGCGGTTTAACTATCATTGCTTTATTATGTTCACCCCCAGCTGCAAGACATTGTCATGATGGTTTTAGCTGCCAGAACAAAGAAGAAGAAGTTCGTGTTACGTGGTTGACTATTGTCAATTTATTTATTGTACTCGTATTTAGCCTATACTGGGTTCTTAATGTGGATATCAGGATCTATGACGGGGAGTAAGATTTCCGATACAAACTTCCAGTATATGGGTTGGTGGATTGGTAAATTGGATTTTAGAAGATTTGCGGAAGCCCAGGTCTTCAGGAAATAGACTATTTACTTCAGTTAAGCAATGGTCAGTGAGAGAGACAGAGGCATACAGAGACAGAGGCATAACAGAGGCATAAAGAGACAGAGAAGGGGGGAGGTACGGACGGAGGTACAGGCAGACAGAACACGAATGTGTATGTGTCTGTATGCCTGCCTCTTGTCAGTGTGTGTGTGTGGGTGTATGTGGGTGTGTGTGTGTGTTCACCTGTGGTTGTCAGATATCAGTTTACTAAAATCAAACACCACACAATCAATGTAGTGCTTCACGGACCAAGTATGTTCAACGTCGTTGGGCTGTGTCCAAATTATCGACGTATCAAATTTCAAATTAACCGATGATAAGTCTTGACATGCTAAGCAAACCCAGGCGAGCATATTAAACAAATTAGCCCAGATTATGTTGCATGCATAATTTTACATACATTTTACATACATGAAATAATATTTACATCTGTTAAAAGTACTAATGATCGACTACCGTCCTAGTTGTTCAAATAAATTGTATTGGGTGGGTGTTAGTTCAAGCGTGACGGTCATAAGTCACCGATGACAAGACAGTCATAAGTCATCGATGACAAGACAAGCATAACAATCCTATCTAATTAGCCTAAATAATTAATTTAGCCGTATCGGAAAGAAATTACAGTAGAAGTATTGTAGGTAATTTTAGAAATACTCAAGAAATCACGATAGAAAAAATACAGAACAATGCAAATATTCTTTGTCAGTGTGTGTGCGTGTGTGTGTGTGTGTGTGTGTGTGATGCTTGTGTGTGTGTGTGTGTCAATCCTTAGCAGACGACTGTTTCTATCCGGGGCGCATCTTCAGTCATTTGGTATCAAATTTCCATCGCGGTTTAAATATCATTGTTTTATTCTGTTAACCCTTACCCCCCTCAGCTGCAAGACATTGTCATGATGGTTGTGGCTGCCAGAACAAAGAAGAAGAAGATCGTATGACGTGGTTGACTATTGTCAAATGGCAACCAAGCATAACAATGTTATTGCTTATGTCAGCAATATCTAATAGAATAACATCCTGTTTTATGGCCCCGTAAGTTTATACAATAATAAAACTCATGGTATATATATTTCTTGTCATACAATTTACAAAGTAAAGTAATCACGGTCGGGCTGTTACTATTTAATAAAATTGCACAGATAAAACTAGCGTCTGTTTTGTTTTTATCATGCAAAGTAAAAGAATCACAGCTTGTTTTCATTCTCTGCATTTGTCCAAAGACAGTCAATGAATTTATTTCAGTATAAATAATTGATGTACGTTAGATGTTAGTCAGTGAATTACTTATCATACATTAACATTAATTTGATTATCCTCCACCGTAATTAAACTTAATCTTACGGTCAAAAATTGATTAGACTTCAAGTTTGGGTTTGGGTTTATTAAATATATTTTTAATGTTATTGGTTTGCGTATCGTGAAACAATCCATCACCAATTTTAGCAGCTCTTTAAACATGCAACTGCGCTGTACAAGAACAGTTCATTTCATAGTAAGAACTATAAGAAGAATGATACATCGATCATTTTGATGAAGTGAACAAGACGATTTCAAACATTATGTTCCATCATAGAGGAGTACATCAGTTACATCTATAATATAAGACTCCCTACTTTACTTTGTGTATGATGAAATAGAAATTATTCGTTACAGTCCATTAACAAAGTAATCTGCTTCCTTGAACTTTGGAACTTTTAAGTGAACTGATGGCCAATTCCAATCAGTTAATATTTAAGTCCGTAACAACGATTTAATTGCTGCTTCGAACTTTTGAACTTTTCGATTAAATGCGACATCAGTTCAGTTCAGTTGAATCCAGTTCAAAATTCAGTTTAAATAATATTGAAGTCCATAACAACCACAGCAAAAATAATAATTGCTGCTTCGAATTTTTAAACTTGTCGGTTAAATCCTGACATGTAAATCGGAAATGTGGTCAAGTTTTAAATGTGTTCGGTTGTCTCCCTGTCTTTTTGTTGTCTCCATGTCTGCCTGCCTGTCTGTCTGTCTCTCTCTTTCTTGCACGCTCTGTGTGTGTGTGTGTGTGTGTGTGTGTGTGTGTGTGTGTGTTTGGTGTGTTCCCCTTCTCGATCCCACGCAATCAATGTAAAAATTTCAAAAAATAAAAAATCCCTTTTCTTTACGTCTTCCAATAGCGATCTCCCTGCCTTTACACCACCTGTTCGAGTGATGGATGTGTATTTGTTGTGTGTGTGAATGAGACAGGTGAGCGTGTATGTTGGTACAGATCGCCGCGCTTTGAGCCTGATTGATTTGGGGAAAGGCGCGTATATAGCATCTAGTATAATGATTATTATTATTATTATTATTATTATTATTATTATTATTATTATTATTATTATTATTATTATTATTATTATTATTATCGTCATCATCATCATCATCATCATCATCATCATCATCATCATCATCATCATCGCCTGAGCCTAATTGTTTGTGGCAATGTGGTGTTAAGAGTTCTGATGAATGATAAGATGGCGTTTGGAATGGTTACATTGTGTGCTGGTATCAAGCAAAATGCCCAATATACAATGTTCAATGGCCATCCTTTTTTTGCGCTGCCTAAGCATTGTAGAAGTAGCCCAGTAGATACTAGAGCTCTCGCCTAGCCTGGAGGTGCCCAAGGTTCAATTCTTAATGGTGAGAGGTGATTTATCTCGCAGTAACCGACAACGGCAATTTGTATTCATTAAATAAGAAGTCATCCCGAGAGGCCATTAAAGGCAGATAGAAACTTACAAAACTCTCTCTCTCTGTCTCTCTCTCTCTCTGTCTCTTTTTCTATCTCTCTGTCAGTCTGTCTCTTCTCTCTCTCTGTCTCTCTCTGTCTATCTGTCTCTCTGTCTAGCTGTCTCTCTCTCTCTGTCTCTCTCTCTCTCTCGCTCTCGCTCTCTCTCTCTCTCTCTCTCTCTCTCTCTCTCTCTCTCTCTCTCTCTCTCTCTCTCTCTCTCTCTCTCTCTCTCTCTCTCTCTCTCTCTCTGTTGTATTTATGTTTAACTTGTCTTCAGAATAGTTAATAGACAAAGCTACACTTTTCCAAGTTCGAGTTTTTCTTCGCTATTGCATGATTCCAGGCTCAACCGCAGGAAGAGGTATTGCCACGTTCTTTACATTTCAATGAGTGGTGTAAATACTGGCCTGTGGTATTAATGATGTAAATTTCAATGAGTGGTGTAAATACTGGCCTGTGATTTTAATGATTTATATTTCAATGAGTGGTGTAAAAACTGGCCTGTGGTATTAATGATTTACATTTCAATGAGTGGTGTAAATACTGGCCTGTGGTATTAATGATTTACATTTCAATGAGTGGTATAAATATACTGGCCTGTGGTATTAATGATTTACATTTCAATGAGTGGTGTAAATACTGGCCTGTGGTATTAATGATTTACAGAGAAAGAAAAGGGAGTGGTAGGCAGACAGAATGGCCAATTTCACAGCAAGGATTATTGCTAGATTACTTTAAAAAGTAGTCTGACGAAAGCATTCAGGGCATCTGCACAATTCAAATGAATTACATCCCTTGGATATTCTACCCGTCCTCCTCTTCTTTCTCCTTGTTCTTCTTGTTGTTATCGGTCACCTTCTTCTTCTTTCTTTCTGTCTTCTTGGGAATAACAACAGTTTATAGCTGCTGTAGAAAAATTGGTTTGAAAGCCATGCAGATGGTGATGGCATGGAGAACGACGAGAGTGATGTTCGCGATTGTAGACGGATGAACAGTGACGAGACATCTTCTTTCATCTCCTCACTTCCACTCTCTTCCCAAGACTCACACTTCCTCAACTGCTACTGTAAGTGTACCTCCTCAACTGCTACGGTCAGTGTACATCCTTAACTGCTACTGTCAGTATACATCCTCAACTGCTACTGCCAGTGCACACTGTCAGTGTACATCCTCAACTGCTATTGTCAGTGCACATCGACTACTGCTGACAGTGCACATCGACTACTGCTATCAGTGCACATCGACTACTGCTGTCAGTGCACATCGACTACTGCTGACAGGGCACATCGACTACTACTGTCAGTGCACATCGACTACTGCTGTCAGTGCACATCGACTACTGCTGTCAGTGCACATCGACTACTGCTGTCAGTGCACATCGACTACTGCTATCAGTGCACATCGACTACTGCTGTCAGTGCACATCGACTACTGCTGTCAGTGCACATCGACTACTGCTGTCAGTGCACATCGACTACTGCTGTCAGTGCACATCGACTACTGCTATCAGTGCACATCGACTACTGCTGTCAGTGCACATCGACTACTGCTATCAGTGCACATCGAATACTGCTGTCAGTGCACATCGACTACTGCTATCAGTGCACATCGACTACTGCTGTCAGTGCACATCGACTACTGCTGTCAGTGCACATCGACTACTGCTGTCAGTGCACATCGACTACTGTTATTAGTGCACATCGACTACTGCTATCAGTGCACATCGACTACTGTTATCAGTGCACGTCGATTACTGATATCAGTGCACGTCGACTACTGCTATCAGTGCACATTGACTACTGCTATCAGTGCACATAGTATTAGCTGAGTCAGCAAAAAAACGGTCATTGGCGGGAGAAGCGGAATTAATATTGTATTTCCCGGAAGAGGCATTACCTCCCTTTTAGCTCTGAGCGTCGTGCGAGAGTGTTGATGGGTCCACCAGGGGTTTGACTGGACACCGAGCGCGCGTGTCACGCAACGAACGGACAGCTGACCCTTGCTGACCATCTAACTGAGCGTTCAGCCACGAAGAATGACCAGTCATTTGCCGCTGTCATGGTAGCGGACATTTGTCAAAGTAAAAGTTGGCGCCCGGTCGTGCACCCTTAAATTTCAGCCTTGTTTTTTTGTCTTTCTGTGATTCAGCGAGAATAGCCTGCAAAATAAGTTGAACACCTTTAAACGGTTACACAACCATGGAGGGCACGAAGTAGACGAACACGAATTGAACAGTAAAAACAACATGACAGCTCTTTAGTGAGCGTGTGGAAGTTTCAGGATTTTTGTTGTTGATGTCTTTGTGCTGAAAAACAAAAGAAGTGAAGTAAAAGAATGCGTGAAAAATACAGCGGTGTACTGTATGAAGATGACAACGTTGACAACTTAACGTGTTTTGAGGGTCGGTTAAGTTGGGAACTTTCATTTCTACACGAACAGGATCGGTAAGGAGAGCGTGAAAGGAAAAGTGGTAGGACAAATAAGAAGAAAAACAAGGAAGGAAAGGAGAAGATTGAGGGAGGGGAAGAAGAAGAAGAAGAAGAAGAAGAAGAAGAAGAAGAAGAAGAAAGAGAGAGAATGTTGATGAGGAGAAGGAAGACGACGACGATGATGATGCTCATGATACATGCACAGAGCACCACTCTACGTGTCCAACAAAATGCCAGGTTCCTTTAATGATTGAACACAAAGGAGAAAACGTGACTTCATTTTTGTGAAATGTGGAACTTTCATGTCAAGTCGATCTGACGGTTGATTAGCCACGTTTATAGGCAACGCATATATTTATTGTTCCAACCTGCACAGCCAGAAACTCCTGTAGTTTGTACGGCTCGCTTGCTTCACAGGATAACACGTCAAGTGTTGCACGAGGGTTATTCAGACGACGAGAGAAGGGTTGGGGGAGAGGGAGGGGGAGAAGGGGATATAGAGAGAGCGAAGGAGAGAGTAGGAAGAATGAGAGGGGGGGGGAGAGAAAAAAATGATAGTGCCTTGAAAGAAGAGTATTATTTTATTTATGATCAAAGCTCACACAATTTGATGAGACTGATGATAGCGGCTTTGATTCTGGAATTCGATGGCTGGGGTTGTTGGGACAGAGTGAGGACGAGGCTTGAGGTGCTGATAGTGGTCGCGTGTAGTGGGTGGGGAATCATGAGGGAGGGAGGAAGAGTTGACAGCTAGGTTAATAGAGATCTGACGTTCGCCATCTGTTGTCGTCCATTTTATAAAATCAATAATTTCTCTCTCTCTCTCTCTCTCTCTCTCTCTCTCTCTCTCTCTCTCTCTCTCTCTCTCTCTCTCTCTCTCTCTCTCTCTCTCTCTCTCTCTCAATATGTATAAATATTACAAGGCCTTTCCAGTCGGTGTACCAATAACAATACTCGTGAAAAACGTCACCTACTTGCTAATGTCTCTGTAACCATTTTATACTGGGTATGTGCGTCGACGACAAGCTGTTCCCATATGCATGTAGCGTGTGTGCGTCGACGACAAGCTGTTCCCATATGCATGAAGCATGTATACGTCGACGACAAGCTGTTCCCATATGCATGTAGCGTGTGTGCGTCGACGACAAACTGTTCCCATATGCATATAGCGTGTGTACGTCGACGACAAGCTGTTCCCATATGCATGTAGCGTGTGTACGTCGACGACAAACTGTTCCCATCTGCATGTAGCGTGTGTGCGTCGACGACAAACTGTTCCCATCTGCATGTAGCGTGTGTGCGTCGACGACAAACTGTTCCCATATGCATATAGCGTGTGTACGTCGACGACAAGCTGTTCCCATATGCATGTAGCGTATGTACGTCGACGACAAGCTGTTCCCATGTGCATATAGCGTGTGTGACTGCGTGTGCGCGTACCTATTCGTTACGTTGTGTGTAGTAAATAATATTCCTAACCTTTGTGTGTAGTAAATATATTCCTAACCTTTGTGTGTAGTAAATATATTCCTAACCTTTGTGTGTAGTAAATATATTCCTAACCTTTGTGTGTATTGCTAATACATTAAGAGTCAAGTCTATTGCTAATACACATAAGAGTCAAGTCTATTGCTAATGCATGTAAGAGTCAAGTCTATTGCTAATGCATGTAAGAGTCAAGTCTATTGCTAATGCACGTAAGAGTCAAGTCTATTGCGGGATAAAGACGTCTACCAAAGTTCCAGACTTGCAATGGCGGAATGTGGTGGAATGTTGCCTACGTGATGCGTGTCTAACCAAGCGGAGGACTGGCACCTCCGTCCTATGTTGTGTTCTCTCATCCACAATGCCTGCAAAAAGCTTCACACATTTTCCTTCTGCCATCATTGTTCATTGTACATAGGAGTTTGGGATACCTTACTCATTCGGAAGAGTATACGCCGAGGTCTAGTGTGCGTACGCATGCATTCAATCGTCTAGATTTTAATTTTAAAGATCCCGAGGCTCATGTCCTAGTTGACTGTGCCAGATGCATGAACACGCCTACTAAGCACTCGTTCCTATTCCATCAAGGTCGTCTAGGATAGCTCAGTTCTCCAGGGCGTTAGACGAAGCGCATCAAGCAGCAAGTTAAGGCTTTGGACGGCTTTGGTCAGATTTCGACCACCGCCTTGAGTCGCTGTTGAGGGGGCAAAGCGCGCTATTTAAGAACACCACAAGTACTGAAGCAAGCGTGGCCTGTCTCAAGGTGGAATCGGTAGGCAGCCATTGTTCTAGGTATCACATTTCTGAGGTTTTGTGTTCATTTTACGACAGGTTCTATTGAAAGAGATTGGGTTTAGCATGAAACTAATACTGCGGTTACGTATGTTTATGAGGGTGTCCCACCGCCCTAGCTCAAGTGGTAGAGCGTTCGCCTGGCACACTGTTACGTTGGGACGCGCGCGATGGTGCGTGTGGGACGCGCACGATAGATCTGATCGTTTTATTTTTGCAAAGCATGCAATAATAGAGTGTATTTGCCTTTGATTTGATTTTGCGTTGTTGTTAGAAGAAGCTTTGTATAACGTTGGTAATTTTAGTTGATCGATATTATTTGAGAATTTTCTAGAGTTGGTTGTTTACTATCGATCGAAGTTTCGCGTTGGGTGTAGTAACAGCTGATAAATTCTTTTAGCCTAAATATGGTTATATGACGTGAGACAGTGATGACAAAGTTTGATTTGATTGGTTGTGCGTCATGCTGGAGTGTTCTAAATTTTTCTGGAGTATAGAGAGACAATATATGTACCGCACTGTTTCAAAAAGAGAGTTGAAAGTTGAAAGTTGTAGAGAAAAAAGTGGAAAAAGCGATTGTATGAAGTTGTTGATGTTCGCTGAATAAAGTTGTAAAACTCCATGCGACGACTCCTGTCTTGTTGCTGAGTGAACAGGTTGCGTGAATAAACGAATCTGAGTTACCCCTCTCAGGATTCAAGCATCGGGGCTGAATCAACTACTGATAAAAACAAAACCAACATCCAGTGTAACACACACCGAGGACCCAGGTTCGAATCCCGTGGTGGGCGAAACATAAAAGTGGTAATTTTTCACTGTACGTTTTAGAGAAGTATGATTGTTCTGGTGGTTCAGTGTTGACTTAGCTCCCTATCCCTTGTTCCCTGGGATTGTTATCCCCGTCTGCCATATCGCCAATGGTGGGTGTAGACGTTAAACCTCAATGTTCGTTTGTGAGGGATAGATAACTCATGATCGCCATTTCTTAACGCGCATCCCCCAACCGCCAACCGCCACCACACCTCTCTTCAAAACGAACAGTTCCTCCACCTTCACCTACACCTCCACCCCAAACCACAGCTTCCCCTACTTACCTCCCACTTACCTTCACATCTGTTGTCGCCCACTTACCTTCACCACTTATCTTCCACTTACCTTCACATCTGCACAGTTTGTCGCCCACTAAAGCAGCGTCTGAACTTGTTAGAGGTTTGAAAAGAAATTTAATCCAGCAGTAAACAGGTATATCACATGAACGACTTGCTTCTAGTATTCCGCGTTTGTTTTACGAGATATTGACGATAGGCCGCATTCAGGTCCGTCACTTCCTTTGCCGTTTAACGCCTTTAAGAGGTGTCGCGTGGAGTTCTTGGCTAAGCGACATCGGTTAGGCGTTTACAATGTTCAATCGGCCGTTGGAACGATTAGATTAGGTAGACCAGAGGAAATTCGTAAAGTTATGGTCTGACGAGGTCTGTTATTAAATTCAAACAGTCTTTTTTAGAGTGTAGTGCCCACTGTGCGGTGTCCTTTGATTAATGTGAGAAACAATTGCGCTCAGCCATCCTGAACGTCAGACGATGCCGCCTGGGGTTCCAAGTGTGCACCTCGGGGGGCTTGAGTTAGATCTTGTATCGGCCAGCGCCTTGAGCTGTTCTTGAGCTGGAAAAGCGCTATATAAGAACGATTCATAAAAATACAAACCAGAATGCTTAGTGATGCTTGACAATGGTATGCCTTCTTCCTCCAGTTGAGGCTGATCTGAGTGTACAAGGTAAGTAAGCTTACAGTGTGTTGTTTTAAATCATTTCTTGTATTGACCATGCCCCGTCCCATGTCTTTGGGCCAAACAAACTACTGCGCTTTAGACAAAATTGTTGTCTCCCTTTCAAAGTTGTGTCCCTTTTTCAAGAGAGCGATAGAAGGGCTGCATGGGTCAGTCGATGGAGCGCCGAGTACCATTTCCACAGATGGCGAATACGATCAATCTAGTGGCTGTCTTACTACGCTGCTTTAAGCAGTTTGTGTGTGTGTGTGTGTGTGGGTGTGTGTGTGTGTGTGTGTGTGTGTTAGCGCGCGTGCGTGTGTTTGTGTGTGCATGCGCGTGTGTAGTGGATATTTATTTACCCGCGTGGTGGATAGTAGTGGCACCCATTATCATTGCAACTGTCCATTGATCATAGCGCCCTCTATCATGACCTAGGTTGCATTAGAGCGCAGAGGATTTGTTAGCACATCCATCCTTCAACTGTCGTACCACCCACAACATGGTTGCTTAAGGTACAGGTTAGGTTGGTGTTTTTCAACACTTACAAAATATCCATATAAATGTCAAGGAGCAATTGATTTTCCTGTAGTTATTTTGAATGCACACTATGCATAACATTTATAGTAGATATCAACTGTACACAAACCATAAGCCCATTTTGTGGTTATTTTGAATGCTCACTATGCATAAGATTTACAGTATATATCAACTGTACATAAAACCAATAGACCATTCTGTAGCTATTTTAAATGCACACTATGCATAAGATTTAGTACATATATATACACTTATATAAGAAAAAAAAGTGCTACCGATAGTTTTAAAATCTAATAAACTTTCTCGATGTATTTTCGTTTCTTCCTTTCCTGCTGAAAAGGAATAGAGTTTAACAAAGAATGCCGGCGTAAAAGTATTGAATTTGAATTAGCACGTTTTAAACGTTAGTGTCAATGAAAATGTATGACTTAAGAAAACGAAGAAGAAACAAAAAGTTCGGGCCTTGGACAGAAAGAATCGTGGTGCAGTTTTCGACTGTTATCGAACCTTGTGACGTATTAAGTGACGCAATAATGCCACGAACTTAAGGTAATTAGGTAACACTAATTGATGTAATAAGTAATACCATTGTACTATGGTGTAACTATTATTAACAACATTGCATTACAATTTGATTTACAATGACAAGTATCAGCATTTAAATTGGCGGTCCAGAGCATGATTTATTAGTTGACTTATTCTTCCATTGGGTGTTTTGTTACTTTGGCTAGTCAGCAGATCGTCTGAATTATTTCGCAAAGTGCCCTCCATGGGCTCTATGGGCAACCATGAAAGTGTACAACATCAGCCCTAAAATTATAGAAGTCATCAAAAGCCTGTATGACAAGGCTACCAGTGCAGTCCTCCATAACAGCGTCATCGGGAACTGGTTCAGAACAACAATCGGTGTGCGTCAAGGATGCCTACTCTCTCCAACACTCTTCAACATCTTCCTAGAGCGCATCATGTCAGATGCTCTTGCAGATCACGAAGGCACAGTCAGCATAGGGGGCAGAGCAATCTCCAATCTTCGTTTTGCGGATGATATTGATGGATTGGCTGGAGAGGAACAAGAACTTGAACAGCTTGTACAGAGGCTTGACACCACCTCCAGAGCTTATGGAATGGAAATAAGTGCAGAGAAGACCAAAATGATGACCAACAACACCAATGGCATCAACACGGACATCAAAGTACAAGGCCAATCCCTCAACACAGTGCACAGCTTCAAATATTTAGGAGCCATTGTGTCAGACAATGGGTCTCGACAGGAAGTCCTCTCCAGGATCGCACAAACAACTGCTGCCCTGACAAGGTTGAAGCCCATTTGGAAAGACAGAACCATCAGTATACATTCCAAAGTAAGACTGCTGCGCTCTCTGGTCATCTCCATCTTCCTATATGCTTGCGAAGCATGGACCCTCACAGCAGATCTCCAACGAAGAATACAAAGCATGGAGATGAGGTGCTACAGAAGACTTCTGTGCATTTCCTATACCCAACACATCACCAACGACGAAGTCCGACAGACCATCACACAAGCCATTGGACAACACGATGACCTGCTCACAGTGGTTAAGAAACGGAAACTCCGATGGTATGGCCACGTCACCAGATCATCAGGCCTTGCAAAGACCATTCTGCAAGGCACAGTGCAAGGAGGTAGAAGAAGGGGGAGACCGAAAAAGAGGTGGGAGGACAACATTCGAGAATGGACTGGTTTGACACTGAGCGAAGCCATGAGGGCTGCTGAGGACAGAGAAAGATGGAGTATGCTGGTTAAACGATCATCTGTGGTGCCCCTACGACCTTCGGGTTATGGGACAGGATAGGATAGGATAGGCCCTCCATTTTAACTCACCGTGTTTTGAAATAAGCAATAATGGCTGTTAGACGTACCTTGAGGTTGGTTGTCTTTTTTTTTTTTTTTTATTGTTTTGTGTACTGTAAAATTATCCCACACCTTGGTAAAAATGTTGAAAAATACCATTGTACCATTTTGTCACTTATTTTCTAGGTCAAATTATAGGTCGAAACGCCTCTTCTTTGCGTCCAAGGTCGAGTTCAAAGTCACAGCAAGTGTGACAAAAGAAGACGTGTGAAAGAAGGGACAGGAAGTGAATTAATAGGCGACATTTGTCGCACCCAACATTGCAAAATCTAAGGCCGCTCCTACCAACAGTCTATTTTTAGTAGGCGTTTCATTGTTTGTAGTTTTTAAATATTTAGGTTAATTAATTTGACACCCATTCACTATACAGTTTGGAGATAAAATCAGTTGTTGAAGACGAAATAAAGAGATTTCGAGCAAGCACTCCGATTAGCTCATTCCATGTAAATGAAGAAGCAGCAGCATTTTGTAGTAGCAGCAACAGATAAGCAGCAGTACTAGTAGCAGCAACGGTGACAACAGGTGGACAGGGATACAAGTAGGTTCAACAATAAATATATATTATTACGACTGCACTTGTTTAATCTGTTGCGCTGCATTGTTTATACAATTATACTATTACTAGTAAAATAATACCACACTGAGAAGAAGAGCCAGTGACGTAAGCTATTGAGGGCAAGCACCTGTGACGTTTTGTCGATCAAACTTTGACTTACGATAACGTAACAGCTGGCGGAAGCGTTTTCGGGTGAGGAGAAAATCGTTGGGCACCACTCTGTAAAGCCTCACCATCGTGCAGTACTGTTTTGATCTGTAAGTTGTTGGACTGTAAAACATTGACAGTCGACAATTCTTGGGAGCTGTCTGATCACATTGCTTTAGCTTATCATCCAAGATGGAGCGTGACTACATTTAGTGTAACGTAGACAATAGTGACGTAGGTACAAGTCTGAGCTGCATAGTGATGGCTCACAAGGTCATAGATATATAGATATACTGTAGATATAAAGCATTTTCCCCAAGTCTTCATTTTGTTAACGGTGTTTCTCATAACCAGGCAAAACGGAAACACGGAGTCAAAAGATAAATCTAAAAATATATATATATTTTTTTTAATTTTTTAAAAAAAAAGTACGTATATCATATATGGTAATGAGTCTACTGGAGACTGGGCGGCAACCCATGACAGTGGCTAGAATGTCTTTGTGGACCAAGACTCCAACGCATGTTCGTGCTGTCATCTCTCCCGCTGAAATAAAGCTTGTGGCCACATACAGCTACAGTACTGTATGGCAAAGCGGAGTTGTCCTTGCTTAAACCAACCGCTAACCTTTGAATTTTCCATTTGTTGTGAGAGGGAGTGTGGTTTCTCTTGTTTAATTAAAACGGTGCACCAGCACGCTGCGATCTACTAGAGGATATTTTTGTTAGCGCTGGAAAGGCAGCCAGTGGTTCCTATTAACAGGCGCCTAAACTACGGATTTCATTGATTTAAAAATAACTATTTTTCGAAAGAGTTAGTGTGTGTGTGTGTGTGTGTGTGTGTGTGTGTGTGTGTGTGTGTGTGTGTGTGTGTGTGTTGCAAGCTAGGTTATTTTCAGTAGGGCAACATTCATTGTGAATATTAAACGGATCTGTGAAGGGGACGACTTGCGGTTTCCATTATGTTGCGCAGCCTACGAGGAATCTTATTTCAAGGTTATTTCAATTTTGTTTTCACGTCTAAACTGTCATTATTATCTGTTTCGTGGTTTTACGTTTAAGGTCAGATGGATTAAAATATAATTAACTAACTAAATTAAATTTTTAAATTAAAAAAAAAAACGACTGTGCCTTTGAATAATAATAGTTTTGAGTTTGACTTGTTACACAAAAAAAGTTACGTGCTTCAGAATAGCTGTTTTTATTCATTTTCTTCCCTCACAAAGCTAGCCCACATGACTGAAGGATACCGAAAGAAAACCACCTTTACTATAATGTATTAGGATGACATTTTCTTCGTTAATTATCCTAACTCAGCGTGGAGTCTGCATTTTAGGAAGATTTGGTGGCGTTGTGTATGATCGATTCTTTCTACTCTTAGCGAACCCGAGTGCACAAACTCAATTTCAGTCCGTCTGTGTAGCATTGGTTTTAATTGTCTGTCATAAGTAGTATTCTCCTTGTAACGAAAAGGGATATTTCAAGAATTGCGTGTATGTATGCGTGAAATCTGCGTGTTCTTCCGTCTCACAACTTTTTCTTACTTGTAACAATAAACTACATTGCCACACCCTCTGTTAAACCATAAACATAAATCAACCAAATAGCACAAGTCAACAAAATAGCACAAGTACAGAATCAACCAAATAGCACAAGTACAGAATCAACCAAATAGCACAAGTACAGAATCAACCAAATAGCACAAGTACAGAATCAACCAAATAGCACAAGTACAGAATCAACCAAATAGCACAAGTACAGAATCAACCAAATAGCACAAGTACAGAATCAACAAGAATCAAAAGGGATTAAATGTAATTGTTTCTACTCACGTAATTTGGCAGAAATAAATGTTGTTGTTGTTGTTGTTGTTGTTGTTTGTAGATTATAGTCACACGACACTTTCGCATATAGGTGACTACTGGACCGATTTATACTGACACCAGCGGGCCAGTTGTTGGTAAAGGGGAAAATAATATGATCACACGTTGACCTATCCGGGATTGAACCAGCGACCTTTCGGTTACTAGCAAGACGCTCTTACCAACTGAGCTACCCGGCCCCTCAGAAATAAATCCGTTGAAAGGATAAATATATACACCACTGACAAATAACCCACAAGTCCCAGTCACCGTCGACAGAGAGAGAGAAAAGGAAAGTTGTAAATGATCACACTGTAGTTATGTCCCAATCTCTAGTCTCTTCTCTCTCTACGCTATTTTCTCGTCCTCTCTTTCTTCGTCTTCTTCTTCGTCTTCTGTATTCTCTTCTTCTTACTTTTCTTCTGCTTCTTCTTCTTCTTCTTCTTCTTCGGCGTTCTCTTCTTCGGCGTTCTCGTCTTCTTTCTTCTTCTTCTTCTTCTTCTTCTTCTTCTTCTTCTTCTTCTTCTTCTTCTTCTTCTTTTTCTGCTGCTGCTGCTGCTGCTTTCTCCTCTTCTGCTTATTCCTCTCGTTTCTGCTTCTTCTTCTCCCTCTTGAGGCCCCCCGCAGCAAGAGACAGGAGCAGACAGAGGAGTTAACCACAACTAAGTTTCTTAATACATAAACTATCTTTGGACCATACATATACCTCCCTCTCTCTCTCTCTCTCTCTCTCTCTCTCTCTCTCTCTCTCTCTCTCTCTCTCTCTCTCTCTCTCTCTCTCTCTCTCTCTCTCTGTGATGGGACCAGTGCACCAATACAAATTCCAATTTCATACATATCGAATACAGTTCACAACATAAACACAAATTCTACAACTATTTAAAACAACTAATTATTACGGCAATGACACCAATTAATTCCATTAATACAAATAAACGTAATACTATACATTGCAATTGATGTTTCAACTTTAAATCAAATAATGATCCCAATTAAATTCGTTATTAAAAAATGACAGTGAACCACCATGTTCGTCTCCTCCCCACTCCATCCTTCACACTAATATCAACATTATTTATTATTAATGTTATTAGTTACATAACAAAAACAATATCATCATTTAATAATATTAATACATAATACAACATTTCAAATAATAAACAATATGTACCTGCAGACACAGCTGCGAGAAGTCCAGGACAACCAATGCTTAGTATAGTCATAGACCAGGAATATTTAGACCGCGCAGCGACGCCATAGGTGTGATGACGCGTCAAGAGTTATGCGACTTGATTGTGGCATGTGTGAAAATGGCTGCTTCACAGAGCGAAGATCTGATGAAGAGGGGGGAAAAAATCGCAGGAGCAGTTACGGTGACCACTGTGCAGCTTTGAACTGTACAAACGCACGATTAAAGGCTGCATGCAAGGGGAAGAGTTTTTTTCGTTTCCCAAAGGAAGAAGAACGGTAAGTTCTTGAAGAAATTGTAGATCTATTCTGACAGACAAGAATCATGATATGAATGAATTATGATGACCAAGACCGGTCAATGAATGGTTGTCAATGATACAAGACGGATTGGAACTAAGGTGATGTTTCGTGTAAGAAACGGTTTGGATTAGCCCAAGGAATTAATAAAGGTTGTGTGTAGGGTCAATAAAAAGTACGCTTACTCACTACTGTCATTGTCAGTGTCAATTAAGCCACAGTAGAACTAAAAAGGGGTGCCCTCTGGCCGTTTGCTGTCATGTGTCATCCTCTGTCTAGATCTAGATTTAAAACGATTCTGGTGCACTGCAAAGTCTTGGTATAAACTTGATTAATGTTATGTTTGTTAAGTAACCCAACTTGATTTGCCGCACTAATTAGCTCACTATTGTCATGTTCTCTGCAAACATATCTTAAGCAAAGTTTATTTTGAAACTATTTGAGTTGAATTTATACACCGTTTCTGCTGATCTCTGTGCACCCAGTATGAGAAAAGTAAAATTTCAGCGGCTTGTTATTTGCTGTCCACCAAACTGTGTCTGTAATTCCTCAACTTCGTATCCTGTTATAATTAAATTAGGTTGTGGCAGAATATTCTAATATAAAATACAGATGCCAACCCTTTATTTTGTCACAAGACTCACTGAATGTATTTTCAATTTGAATGAAATATATAGGGTTGATTGCAGGATGGTTTCATTAGTGATCACAGAAAGTTGCCTTGTTCACCTTTTTTTAAATAGAGAGAGAGAGAGAGAGAGAGAGAGAGAGAGAGAGAGAGAGAGAGAGAGAGAGAGAGAGAGAGAAGACTGACTGAGAGAGAGAGAGAGTATAATTATTACGTACCCTAATTATTATGTTGAAATCAATCGAAGCATATTTTTGTAAATAAATGAATTTCCGCGTGCACAACTAGATTTACGTTTCGAATTAGTCAATATCTTTATTTATATTTCGATCTCCATCTCTTTCTATATCACACACACACACACACACACACACACACACACACACACACACACACACATTTTTGTAAAAACGACATTATGATGACTGTTGTGAAAAAAACAGGGATTATTTTGACACACTTTTCATTCTCGTGACATTATTTTGACATTTTCAGATTTTTGAACCTATCCCTAACCCTAACCCTAACCCCTAACCCAAACCCTAACCCTAACCCTAACCCTAACCCTTAACCTAACCCTAGGCCTAAAACAGCTCTAACTCTGCAGGGAACTATTTTGACGTCAAAATAGGGCGCCCTTCCAAAAAGTCAAAAGAAACCATGTGGAGTTCCATGAGTGTGTCACTGTAACGTCGTTTCTACATGCCCACCTACACACACACACACATAAATTATACACACTAAAACTGCCAATCAATCCGTATGCTGTGTGACCCCATACGGAACAAAAAATTAATTACACATGTATGACACATATTCTAGACTAGTGTTGTTGTTTTTTAAATATTATTATTATTATTATTATTATTATTATTTTAACTCAATTTATAATACACATACTGTTTATTTCAAGCAACAAACCAATGCAAAAGCCACCTATATCACGGGTTACAGTTTAGGAAGCGCTGATAACACCCTAACGGTCAAGAGGCAGCAAGTCATGAAAAAATAAACAGTTGTGCATAAAAAAAATTTCTCCAATATGAAAAGCCTTATTTCAAACATTTTTAACAGCAAAAGGTGAAAATCGCCTTCTAAAACATTTTTTTAATATAATTAAAAAAAACCATTTTATAGACAAGAGACTAAGAACCGAAAGCAAGCCCATGTCACGTTGAAGGGACATAACTCCTCCACCGTACATCACTTCTCACAGAGGCGATATCGCTAAGTGATTTCTCTCTTCTTCCTTTCTCTCTGGTATAGTCAAGAAAAGAATGAATGGATTTTTGAATGTACATTAGTGAACTGTCACGTGACCAGCTCAACGAATCAGAATTTAGTTCTCATTTAAAACTTACAAATATTTTCTGACAAGAAACAGGCTGACAATAATATAAAGTCATCGGACCCAAATAACTATAAAACCGGTCCGTGACACTCCTGTTGGTTTCGTTTGCTAGACTTGGTTTATTGTAATTAATAGGTGACGAGGTGAAGTGCTTACGTCATTTCCAATTACAGTTCGTCATTTCTGTACTGTTTGCCTTTAGATGCTTTGGTATGCCAGAGGATGACTTCAATTACCTCTGTGATCCCTGTATATATATAATATAAAGGAAATTAAATGTTCTTTTAAAATAATAATATAGAGAGCTTTGTCAGCTCAAACAAGAGCTGCTTAAGGTAAAACAGGATTTAGCTCAAGCTGTCCGGAGAGTTGGCTGGAGAGGAACAAGAACTTGAACAGCTGGTACAGAGGCATGACACCACCTCCAAAGCCTTTGGAATGGAAATAAGTGCAGAGAAGACCAAAATGATGACCTACAACACCAATGGCATCAACACGGACATCAAAGTCCAAGGCGAAACCCTCAACATAGCTTCAAATATTTATGAGCAATTGTATCGGACATTGGGTCCCGACAGGAAGTCCTCTCCTGAGTAGCGCAAACAACTGCTTACCTGACAGGGTTGAAGCCTATTTGGAAAGACATGACCATAAGTCTACATTCCAAGTTAAGGTTGCTGCGCTTACTTGTCATCTCCATCTTCCTATACGCTTGCGAAACATAGACCCTCACATCAGACCTCCAACAAAGAACACAAAGATTGGAGATGAGGTACTACAGAAGACTTCTGGGCATTTTTTTTAATCTTCATCACACCACCAACGACGAAGTCAGACCATCACACAAGCCATTGGACAGCACGATGACATGCTCACAGGGGTGAAGAAACGGAAACTCCGATAGTATGGCCACGTCACCAGAGCATCAGACCTTGCAAATACCATCTTGCTAGGCACGGTGCAAGGCGGCAGAAGAAGAGGGAGACAGAAAATGAGGTGGGAGGACAATATTCGAGAATGGACTGGCTTGACCCTGAGCGAAGCCATCATGGCTGCTGAGGACAGAGAAAGATGGAGTACGCTGGTGATTATCTGTTTTGCCCCCAACGACTTTCGAGTTACGGGATAGGGTTGGATAGGTCTAAGGTTCCAACTTTCTTTCTCGTGCATCCTGTCAAAATGTCAATAATTTATTATAACTTATTAGATCTATATTGAAAATGAAATGCATACCTGTTAGCGATTATGTAGTTGTACGTGATGTATTAACATTATCGTCAAAGCAAGAATCAATACGACGCTTGATTATGTCGTCACACCACGTCACCACAGAAAAAGCCACGTGGTATCTTAGTTGTACATATAGCTCATTTGTTTGGATTTTGGTTAATGCTTGTCATCGGTGTGGGCCAGATTCGAGCTGCCTTCTCAGCAAAAGTGTGTGAGTTGTCGCTCTTTGTTGCGTTGTTGTCGCTCTTTGTTACGTTCATCCCCCTTCTCCCCCCTCCCCCTTCCCCTCACACCCCTCCACTACTGGGACTATACAAAGCTTCATCATTGCGGTATCATCAGAACAGTAAATTACGTTGTCATCGGCATCAGGGATATTTTTGTTCCCAACCGAGTTGATATCAAATCAACATGAATATTCATGAGGGTTCGGTTTCAATCCGGGTTCACGTATCGCGTGTAGTCATCAGTTGCTGAGTTGGGATCCCAGCAGGAAGGGTGAGAGAGAGAGAGAGAGAGAGAGAGAGAGAGAGAGAGAGAGAGAGAGAGAGAGAGAGAGAGAGAGAGAGAGTCTAATATATCCTATCCTATGCTGTCCCGTAACTCGAAGGTTGTAGGGGCACGGGCACCACACTGATGAACTTTTTACCAGCGTACTTCATCTTTCTCTGTCCTCAACAATCCTGATGGCTTCGCTCAGTGTCATACCAGTCCATTCTCGAATCTTGTCCTCCCACCTCTTTTTCGGTCTCCCTCTTCTTCTACCTCCTTGCACTGTGCCTTGCAGGGTGGTATTTGCAAGGCCTGATGATCTGGTGACGTGGCTATACCATCGGAGTTCCCGTTTCTTCACCACTGTGAGCAGGTCATCGTGTTGTCCAATGGCTTGTGCGATGGTCTGTCAGACTTCGTCGTTGGTGATATATATATATATATGCCATTATAATTAGAGCATTACACACCACTAACATCAGGGCTACGATAGCTTGCTCAGTGCGGTGTTCGTCCTCTGCGAGCCTAAAATGCGCTGGAAGAGGCTTGGTAGTAGATGCATTCATTATTAGTGTGAGCAATGAGCGATATTGGAGACTATGTGGTTGGTATCAATGACCAAGTATTGCACGACACGCGTGCTTCCATGTTCGAACAGACTGAAGTACATGCCGATGCACTTGTTTTCACTCAATTTTTTTTATGTTTGTTATGTTTCTTGGTTGTTGTGGTGTGTGTTGTCAATGGCCCAAAGTTCCGGGGCCTATTGGGGGCAGTGTCTTCTGACACTGAAGAGCATAGCAGTGTATTTTTCATTTCTCTTGTTTCAAAGCAAGCTTATGATTTTTATTGTTTGGGAAGTACGTTTATCTATTGTAAGCGGCTCTTATTGTTGTTGTTGTTGTTGTTGTTGTTGTTGTTGTTGTTGTTGTTGTTGTTATTGTTATGGACTTCCCCGTTTAAATGTCCTTGGCATCTCCCGCTCTGGAACAATATAACATTATTAATGTTGGGATAGTGTTAGAAATGATCTTTTCTTTATTTTGATATACATCAACAACAACAACAACAACAAGTCGGCGTTGAAGACGTTAATTACCAATCACCATTTAACAACAATGCCCCTGAATTAAGATCACCAGGATGGCAACAAGCGACCTTGCAGCCGTGAACTTGATAGAACGCTAACCTCTTTTGTAATAAGACTCAAAACAATATTTTGAGGCTGTAAGAGCAAAAGCCTTTATTAACCCCCGCCCCCGTTTTTCTTCCGACTGGATGTTGTACAGAAAAGCCTTTGAATAGTTTTTAAAAAAATGTACAGTGAGTTTTTGTGTGCCGTATACTATTTTTTTCTTCTGCCCCTGAAATGTTAAATAATATATTTTAAATACTTAAGACTCGATATATTCTACTAGGCTGCTCTTGCAACTGCGAAAAGGCATTTACATGCTTTCTAGTGTTCGTCTCCTAAAATAAAATCCTTGCTTGGATGTATGCTTGTCCCTGTTTGTGTGACTTTTTGTTTACTATAAACTAGAAAATGTTAAAAAAAAAAAAAAAAAAAAAAAGGTCTCGTTGTACGTGAGGGCTTCTAACTGTCTGATTTGTCCGTCTTCTCTTAAACCTAGTATCTCCATTTCGTTTTTTAAGCAGCTGTTCAGGAAAATGTTACCCCTCTGAAAATCTGTACATTGGGAACAATTGTACACATGCAAAAATGTAGTACACTGATGTAGTACACTGGAGGAAGAAAATCGGTCAAATAGATTGTCCATGAATGAAGATGACGATACTACTAATCATAATATAACATTTTGTATAGCGTACATTACATGGCGATCCATGCCTATTGCGTACGATACTGTTCGCTGTGGTGGCTTGAAATGTCAGACTGCGAAAGAATAGACCATTTTTAGAAATACGATGCAAAACAACTTTGACCGGCTTGCCCGCATGTTGCGCCCAGAGTTGTCTAACGTTGGGCGGACATTCTTTGCAAACGAACAGTTTCTCGCCTACACTTTTGGCTCTGTCCTCAATGAAACCTTCCGAATCCACCAAAAGGCTGATTTCAGTTGCAATCCTGGCTAGCTCCGCTAGTTCGGCCTTGCACTGCCCTGCAATCATCACCACCCTTTCCCGAGGAAAAGCATGCAGCTCGGGGTAGCTTTCATAGTGCTTTGGAGACGATAGGTACGCCCGGATAACTCTAGGTAACTAACAACAAAACAAAAAGACAAGTTACCTCCCATTTCCCAATAAGATCTATAATAATAATAATAATAATAATAATAATAATAATAATAATAATAATAATAATAATAATAATAACAATAATCGAAGGCTTTTGTAAAGCGCGATTTCCCAATAAAACTGAGCTTAAAGCGCATAGAATTAGAAGACAGGGCAGACTACTGTTGTTTGTTTTGATCCGATGATAGTATACCAGTGGTTATTAGTACTGAGCAGGGATTGTTGTATTGTTAAATGGTTACTGTGAGGTATTAATGCTCCATCCATTCTCTCTCTCTCTCTCTCTCTCTCTCTCTCTCTCTCTCTCTCTCTCTCTCTCTCTCTCTCTCTCTCTCTCTCTCTCACCTGCCCCGTCCTTACCTCTTGTTCTGTTGTGGTCTCGGATGACTGAAGCCCCTCAAATGGCACCAGAGAGGCTTTAATTGCATTGATTTTTATACTGCTGCTTTTCAGGGACACAACCAATGAACACTGTAGGTCGTAGTTGTTTCTGTTTTGTTGGTTGTGGGTGAGGAGAACGACCATTAAAATCGGTTATAGTTGTAAATGGGCAACAGCTCGGTGCAAGTCCAAAACGGATATTTCAGTTTGTAGAAGCTAAATCGTTTGCACCGTATTTTTTGTTTAAACCCTAATACGCTCTCTCTCTCTCGCTCTCTCTCTCTCTCGCTCTCTTTCTCCCTCTCTCTCTCTCTCTCTGTCTCTGTCTCTGTCTCTCTCTCTCTCTCTCTCTCTCTCTCTCTCTCTCTCTCTCTCTCTCTCTCTCTCTCTCTCTCTCTTTCCCTCTCTTAGTGATGTATAAATTATAACTGCGAACGATTCGGGAATTTTAAGCACAATTTTTTGCACGCATTTGCTGCTAGTTTACATACTGTTGGAACTCCAAAAACCATTAGCACACCTATGTAATACCATCTCCATTAGAACTAGTTTACTGATATAAATGTATCAATAATAGCAAGTATAACTGTGGTGCTCTAAATTAGAGATTATAATATATTCTTGGCAGTGTGTAACAGATTACACTTTATTGCAATCGGGTGTATTAGGAGCCAATTTGCATACACCTGCAAACATGTTTGCACACTGCGGTCACGGCACGGCCATTAGACAGGTCACCTCCGTGAAATCTTTTGTGATTTGTTAACGTAGTACTATAGTAGTTTGTCTCCCTTGCTGTTTGGGTTTTACTTAAACACCTTGTTTCGCAATTTACTATTCATTTTTTACTATCGTGTCAGCTAGTTTTAAAAAGCGCTGGCTTCATTTGTCAGTGAACATTGTTTCTGTTGGGTGTTGCGAGCTTGCTTCACGATTTACTCGTTTGAATATCCTTTAGTTTTCAAGGCAATTCTGGGAGCAATAACGTTGGATTGGGAAGTGCTTTTAGTTGTAAAGGGATTCCCTAAAATGGCCTTTCTTCATTGGGAAGTTCCTGGCAGGTTCGGGGAGATTCAAAACCTTTTTTCAAAGTTGTCAGATCCCGAACCTAGGTTCCTGAACGTTTTTGTCCACAAGGTTCAGCAATCTAGGTTCGGGATCTGAAAACCTCGAAAAAAAAAATTGTTGAACTACCCACAAACCTTCCGCGAACCTTCATATTACGACAGGCCATAACGCGGGGTTTATGATAACCCATTTTAGTAATGATACCATTATTTCATTTCTGATAATTATGTTCTTCGCCTGTGTAGGTTTATACCATAATGTAATCAGTTTATTTAATAAAACGGAATCGGTAAAACATTATTTTTGAAATGTAGGCTTAATATCATGATATTACTTGTAGTGTTTTAAAGTGATGTTCGCGTATTGTTTAGTGGTAAGTGTAGTTAGTAATGCATGTTTTTGCAGCTGAATTAAAACATTATATCTGACGATATAAATATAAGGTATTGAAGTAATTTTGACTACGTTGTTAATAATGTTGTGGGTACTGTGATGGTACTTAACAAACTTGTTTTTCCCGATAGTTTAATTCAGCAAAGATACCAAAATGGGTTGATGTGACTTTGGTGTGTTGTCTGACTAGAATAATACACGGGTTTGCTTTTTAGATAGGAGCTGTGTGTTGACTGTGGACTTCTCCAAAGTATCTGTTGGTTAGGTTGTATGAGTACTTTCCTCTTGACTGGACACGCTTCAGCTGGCATTCTCTCTCTCTCTCTCTCTCTCTCTCTCTCTCTCTCTCTCCTCTTCCTCTCTCAGGGATGGGTTTAACCGGAAATTACCGGTATTTTACCGGTTTGAGAATAAAAATACCGGTTGAAAAATCAGTAGCCGGTAGAGCCTACCGGTTCTTATTTTGTTTGACTGCTTTTAAAAATAAAGAAAAGAGAAAGAAAAACGAGAGAGAGAGAGAGAGAGAGAGAGGGAGAGGGAGAGCCAGCCAGCCACGCTGATTATGTGTTTAGGGAGTGTAGACGAGAGGCCTGCGAATGCGTTCAGTAGCCTTGCCATATTCTTTGAGGTAATTAATACAGAATGATATAACATTGGCGGGCGCAAGGCTATCGTGAATACTTATAAATTAAACTCGCGCACTTTTCGATTTTTTCTCCCCTCGTGCTCGTCAGTATGTATTGCGACAGTGGCAGATAGGCTAGTAATAATGAAGAAGCAAAAATCTCTTTTTTCATTTTTTGCTAGGGGGGAGAGGGGCGATAAAAGAAGTTAATGTGAAGACGAAGATGTTTCTAATGAAACAGAAAGTGCATTAACAGAGTCGCCATCTACTTATATAAAATAGTGACGCATTATTAAGCTTTGCTACGGGTCATACCGGTTTCCGTGACTGGCGTACCGATTTGCGTTCAGTGGGTTTGTTTACTGTGACGTCGTACCGGTTTTGCAAATCCCTAGGACGATCACTGCGTCTCTCTCTTTCTCTATAGTTCGCTCTCTCTCACTTCTTGCCACCATCTGATCCTTCTTCGTCTTCTATCCTTCATCACATTCCGTCATTTGTCATTTCTGTTTTAGTACTTTTACATATTCATTGGTTTTCAGTCAATCAGTGAATACACAAATCAACCACTTGCTGAATGACTGGAAGACTTGATCAATCAGTCAAGCCCAGCGATGTGGGCAAATGAAGCGAACAAGTTCCCTTAGTGCTTGAACAGAGTGTGTTAATGAAACATGTTGGAGTAGCGTGGACTGGTGTATGGCACTTCACAACACTTCACTTCAAGTCGTTTAGTCCTCACCGCTGTGACGCCATCCAGTTATCCCCCCTCCCCCCTCCACCTGCATCATTAGAGTGTGGTAAGTGTATAGGGGGGGGGGTGTACGGGGTGAGGTGAGGTACCGGAACTGAAATAAAATGGTTTTTATATAGCGCCTTCAAGCTCAAACACCTGCTGAAGGCGCCGGCTCGAAAACTAGATCTGAATTGAAGCGACCATCACACATGCCATTGGACAACACGATGACCTGCTCATAGTGGTGAAAAAACGGAAACTCCGATGGTATGGCCACGTCGCCAGATCATCAGGTCTTGCAAAGACCATCCTGCAAGGCACAGTGCAAGGAGGTAGAAGAAGAGGGATACCGAAAAAGAGGTGGGGGGACAACATTCGAGAATGGACTGGTTTGACACTGAGCGAAACAATCAGGGTTGCTGAGGACCGGGAAAGATGGAGTACGCTGGTTAAACGATCATCTGCGACCTCCGAGTTACGGGATAGGATAGGATAGGATAGGATAGGATAGAATAGAATAGGAAATCTCCGACTTCTTGCTTTATTGCGCATTGCCTAAAGCTTCTAACACCTGAAGTGAGTCAGCCATCGACCATGTTGACAAGGTTGACCAGGGGTTTTGACGTGCAGATGCGGCGACACGAAAAGATTCGAAACACCGTATAAAGTGTCATTACAGAAAGTCGACTCCTGCGAGAAACATCTAGCGTCAGGCTAGGTCAGCGACTTACGCTGTGAGCGTAACATGCTACGATGCGCTGTCCGCTCGTTACAGCCTGCTCCATCTCTCCATACTTACGCCAATGATACGCGAGGTTAACGGTGCACATAGTCCAGCATGTTCCATCTCTCCATACTTACGCCAATGATACGCGAGGTTAACGGTGCACATAGTCCAGCATGTTCCATCTCTCCATACTTACGCCAATGATACGCGAGGTTAACGGTGCACATAGTCCAGCATGTTCCATCTCTCCATACTTACGCCAATGATACGCGAGGTTAACGGTGCACATAGTCCAGCAAAGTCATGCTAACCAAGTAGCTTAATTAAGAAAGGTGCAATCGTTAGTATCTCCACACCAGCCCTTCAACAGTTGAATCAACAATACTTACAGCCATTGAATAACACTTGGGCTGGATTCCCCGTAATCCAGTATTACCCGTAATGAAGTATTATCCAAAATGTAGTATTATCGAAAATGTAGTATTACCCATAATGTAGTATAATTACCCATAATGTAGTATTACCCATAATGTAGTATGACCTATGTGTCCACCATTGCTCGAATTTTCCTAACTATCTCATAATTATCAGCCTGCATGTCAGTGTGATTTTTTTGGGACATAATTACTTTGTTCTATTACGAGCCATTGCGGCGACCCGGGGGAAGGGGGGAGGGGGAGAGGGGCAAAGTCAACCATCGATTAAAGACTCATTACAGAAATTCGACTTCTGTGAAGGAAAAAAAAGGAAGTTTTGCTTTTAAAGAAAACTCTGTCTGCACCATGAAGATTGGAGCCTGTGTTGTCCTGCACGCCAGGCTAACTGCACTTCAGAACTATTGCTCTCCTCTACAGCCACACAACCCGCGGTAAGCCCCAGCCATCCTAACCAGGGCTTGAAATTAGCGGGGGCCCGGGGCCAAAAACCCGCAAAGTTGATTTCGGGCTCGGAAAGTTGAAAAACGAAGGGCCCGCTTGGCCCGCAAAATAATTCGTCTGCTACAGCTAGCTCTACTCGGCAGTTTCGTATTTGGGCCAAGGGAAGCAACCCACACTGGTGCCCTAAATTTGGACAGAAAAAAAACAGAGAAAAGAAGCTAAAACCTTTAATTTTGCACTCAAAAGTTTAATATACACTTCAATATCTTTTTAATATAATAAACAAAAAGCTATGGCACAACATAAGCGCAAAATGTCCATCTTTGCAAGTACGAAAGTATGGCTACATATCGTCGCCATACAGTTGCTAAAACAATCGGCGATGGCGTATTTTCCAATTTTTGGGAAGCGAAAGACGCCAGAAGAAAACGTCGACGAAAGGAAAGAACAAGAAAAAGAGAGAAAAAAGAAGTATGAAGAGGAAAAAAGATCAAGGAACTACAATGAAGGGTGGAAAAAAAGATTTCCATGGCATGGCCTTGACGTGAACGAGGAAGAGTATTGTTAAGTTTAGTTCCCTTTCATGGTTTTGTTTTGAACTTTTGAGCATTGAGGTAAGATTTTTTGTTAGGTTACTCATATTAAAAATTTAATGATGTGTATTGTGCGATAGTCAGTCACAAAACTGATAAGTATTATACAAGAGACTCACTTGATTTTTTTCTATTTTGTTTAATGGCCATTTCAGGCTCACTAGTCACTGGAATATGTGTGTCACTGAATGTGTGTGTGTGTGTGTGTGTTTTCCCCCTTTTTTGTTGGTAATGTTTGAAAGTGAAAGAAAAGGCAAATAAAAATGACATCACTCAGCAAAATTGGAAATTCAATTGTTTTTATTTTAGATTATCAGACAAATTGTACTTTCTACTTATTATATTGTCAATAATTCTTTTGTTTTTTGTTAGCATTATTTTTCAAGTTGGGCCCCGAAAGTTGCTTGTGGGCCCTCAGATTTTTCAATCAAGGGGCCCGGTGGCCCTCAAAGAAAAAAGTTAATTTCTAGCCCTGCTTAGTAACGTAAGGAGGGTTCTTGCCTAAGCACGAGTGGCTTTAAGCAAAGTAAAATTTACGCAAAGAGGGCTGACGGCTTTTAAGCAAGCAAGGCAGGCTGACGGTAAAGCCGCCAAGACCGGTCCTGATTTGGCTCGGAAGAGTCCGCTGGACCTAAAGCAACAATCAAACAATCAATCAATCAAAGCCGCCAAGAAGCGCATCGTTGAGAGCAGGAAAACAAATTTTTGGCGGGAACTTAGGCTGACCAGAGGTCAAGATCAACATTGTCTTGTCCAGCGTCAAATCACGCCTCATGATTTTCTGCCTCGATGACCGCTAGGTTCATGGACTCTCGGCCACTAGTTCTTCCATGGTAATCCTGTGAGCTTGAGTTAGATCCTAAATCGACAAAAGCCTTGAGCAGCAAGAAAAGAGCTATGTAAGAGCGAATAAATAAATAAAACTATTGACTGATTGTTGGATTGCTGTCTTGACTAACAGACCTTCACAATATCCAATAGATGACACCTTCAAACACCGGCTTGATTTAGATCCTGTATCGGCCAGCGCCTTAAGCAGCTCCATGGAGGAAAAGCGCTATATTAGAACGATAAAACACACACACACACGCACACACATAAATGACTGTGTGATCTGTTTGTGAGGAATGGCTTGCACTATAAAAACCCTGTTTCACCGGTCAGTCATACACTGAGGTGGGCGGAGGGGAAATGTGTCTTGATAAAAGGAAGTAATATTTGTATACCGGCTCATAGAGCTGCTCAAGGATAGACGTTATTGGAAGGCATCAGCTTGCTCCTTCGCCTCCATCGCACTCCATGTAGACTGTGGATACAACTTGTTGTTTCTCTCACGCTGTCCCTGAGATAAGCGTGGAGGGGTGAAATGCAGCGTAATGTGGAAAAGTAACCCTCGCTTTACCAGCTGTGCTTGTCCGCTGCCTCCCAATGTGCCAGTCCTGTCTGTTGTAAGCGTGGAGGTTGTTGTTGATGGGCAATGCAGCGTAATGTGGAAAAGTAACCCTCGCTTTACCAACTGTGCTGGTCCGCTGCCTCACACTGTGCCAGCCCTGTCTGTTGTAAGCGTGGAGGTTGTTGTGGATGGGCAATGCAGCGTCAATACCTTGTAAAAACACATCGACGATCAGTCCGGCACCTTGCTATGTTAGACTAGCCACGAGTGCAAGACACTAGGCAGTGGCCACCACTACTGGTCACTACTCTGTTGGCCACCACCACTGGTCACTACTCTGCTGGCCACCCTGGCTCGCTTAAGAGTCCAATTTGTTTCTTTTTTTTATTTTTTATTAGCATTTTTACGCTTTTTGACCCTTACGGCACTCTCCTTTTCTTCTGGTGAAATACTCGTAATGGCGTTCTCTCTCTCTGTCTCTCTCTGTCCCTCTCTCTCTCTCTCTCTCTCTCTCTCTCTCTTCACTCTCTCTCTCTCTCTCTCTCTCTCTCTCTCTCTCTCTCTCTCTCTCTCTCTCTCTCTCTCCTTATTGTCGTTTTTATCCTTCCCTCTACCCCACCCTCTCTCTCTCTCTGTCATCCTCTCTCCCCTCTCTAGCTCTTTCTTTCTCTTTCCCTCTTCCTATTCCTTTCTCCTTCTTCTCCATCCCCCTTTTACCCTCCCCCCCCCTCTCTCTCTCTTTGTCTCTGTCTCCCGCTGTCTCTCTCTGTCTCTCTCTATGTCTCTCTCTCTCTACATCTCTCTCTCTCTCTCTCTCTCTCTCTCTCTCTCTCTCTCTCTCTCTCTCTCTCTCTCCCCTTCTCTCCCTGTGGCGAACCCGGGTTTGTCAACTATACGTCCACTCATTTCTATTGCCACTGGCCGTTCTCATCAGTGCTGACCACTTCCGAAGAGGTCAGATGTATTTTCCAAAAGCAAGAAAAAGCAGTTTTTGTGTTGTTCGTTTTCTTCTCTGTGTCGTTGAGCATGTAACATTGGCAATCATAGAAGTGATTAACCAAGGTACTTTTTTTAAAACCACTACAAATGTGTTTTTACCACTTGTGACTTGTGACTGTGTTTTAAGACCTTGCTCCACTTCAGCATTGTGAAGGGGATGTTTAATTCTTTTCTCACAACAAAACTCCATTTCATCATTAGGAAGAAGCTGTTTATTTCCTTTTCCCCAATAAAGCTTTCTCAGACGGAAGCTTTCGGAAGTAAATTTCGTTCTTACAGAAAGACGACAGTTGATACGTTTGTTTACAACTTTCAGACACAACTCGTTACGTGTATTATATTACGGGATAAAATAGGATAGGATAGGATTATATTTATTGTATTTTCTTTCTGTAATTGTGAAGGAACTCGACAGGTGATAATAGACTTACGCAGACGAGTTGTGTTATTTTAATTTTACAATGACCTCTAATTGACTGATACTGTTTGTGATAATTATTTTTATTTCGGTCTGTGATATACCTACAGAACCAACAACATCTATATCATGTGTTTGTAGACTTCAATAAAGCGTTTGACGGTGTCTGGCATGCAGCTCTGTGTACAACATCAGCCCTAAAATTATTGAAGTCATCAAAAGCCTGTATGAGAGGGCTAACACACACTCTTCAACATCTTCCTAGGGCGCAACATGTCAGATGCCCTTGCAGATCACGAAGGCACAGTCAGCATAGGAGGTTGAGCAATCTCCAACCTTCGTTTTGCGGATGCCATTGATGGATTGGTTGGAGAGGAACAAGAACTTGAACAGCTTGTGCAGAGGCTTGGCACCACCTCCAGAGCCTATGGAATGGAAATAAGTGCAGAGAAGACCAAAAGGATGACCAACAACACCAATGGCATCAACACGGACATCAAAGTCCAAGACCAATCCCTCAGCAACGTGCATAGCTTCAAATATTTAGGAGCCATTGTATCAAACAATGGGTCCCGACAGGAAGTCCTCTCCAGGATCGCACAAACAACTGCAAAGTTAAAGCCCATTTGGAAAGACAGGACCATCAGCCTACATTCCAAGGTAAGGCTGCATGCTGCGCTCCCTTGTCATCTCCATCTTCCTATACGCTTGTGAAACATGGACTCTGGCAGCAGATCTACAACGAAGAATACAAAGCATGGAGTTGAGATGCTATCGAAGACGTCTTGGCATTTCCTATACTTAGAACATCACCAAAGACGAAGTCCGACAGACCATCACATAAGCCATTGGACAACACGATGACATGCTCACAGTGGTGAAGAAAGAGAAACTCCGATGATATGGCCCCGTCACCAGAGCATCAGGTCTTGCAAAGACCATCCTGCAAGGCACGGTGCAAGTAGGCAGAATAATAGGCAGACAGAAAAAGAGGTGGGATGACAACATTCAAGAATGGACTGGCTTGACACTGAGCGAAGCAAAGAGCATCCTGCAAGGCACAGTGCAAGGAGGTAGAAGAAGAGGGAGACCAAAAAAGAGAAGGGAGGACAACATTCGAGAATGGACTGGTTTGACACTGAGCGAAACAATCATGGTTGCTGAGGACAGAGAAAGATGGAGTATGCTGGTTAAACGATCATCTGTGGTGCCCCTACGACTTCCGAGTTACGGGATAGGATAGGATAGGTTAGGATAGGATATGTTCATGGTATGGAGACAGTATTTTCTTTTGTTACTGACGTGTTTTATTTCTTCTCATAAGCAGAGTTCCTTTGCTTGTAAGGATGAAACAACCTAATAACATTATGCACATTTTAAGAATTCTTCATCGTATTAATTTGTTTAAGTGTGAGTGTGTATATTACATTCAGTGGTATTTTGCAAGTTTTAGGTCGTTCCCAGTGGGAAATACTAGTTATCAAAGCTCTCCTGAAACTTGCTGTTAACCTGGCAAGACACCTCTTTGAACAGACAAGCCTGGGGACGTTGTAAGACATAAGACATTTTATTTCGCTTCAACTTTTACATCAAAGAAATCTGGGTGCGCATGAGATACTCAGTTGTGTAGACTTAAGTAGTTAGCTTATATTTATACAGAAGAAAAGAAAACAATTAAAAGCAAGCCATCCTGCATGACAAACACAATCATACGTACACATACACCTGCATACACTACCTCCCGACACTAGGGTGGTTAAATCAATTATAGATTAGCACAATGTCTCATCACGGAATGACTAGAATTGACACATTTGTATGTAGTAAAATAGTAGGCCTATGTTGCTCATGTGTGCACACTTTATCGCGCTCGCACACGCTTACACGAAAAATGACATTACAGCATAATATATAACACAATATTGGGGGAGGAAGGGAGATGGGACTCTCGTCACTCTTTCTTAAGGAATGTCTGCATTTCTAATGTCGGCACCTGTCGAGGACCCCTTGGGGTCATGAGCAATCTTGTCACTGTAGATTGTTCTAACCTATAAAGGGAACAGTGAAAGCCCCAGTTGAAAACCTGTCTTGCCTTTGTAGGCATGACTAATTCACTGCGGCAACAGTTCCCCCCGTTGGAGTGCCGGGGGTTTCAGTATAAATAGTATCCCCACTTTCTGGAAATTTAGTGCTTTAAATTCCCACTGTCGCTGTCTTCATCATTTGCTCTTTCCCATTCCTGATCTGTCCTATCACTCTGCTATACTTTCTTCTTCTTCGCTAGATCAATGACCTACCTTTTTTCTTGAAAACTCTCCCTGGACAAGACTCCTTGTTTGTGTATGAGGTCTGTTGGATCAGCTTGGGAGTGTTGGACGCTTTCTGCCGGGTGGTCACTAGGGCTTCCTATGATTGTATTATTTCGCACTATAGGCATTTTATATGTATGTGTTTTGTTGATGATTTATAATGATGGTTGTATTCTATTTTGTTTTTGTAACCGGGGTGTTCGCGTAGTTGAGGTCAACCCTCAGCCGTCCCCCGCGTGGGATGTCTTTATTGTAAAGTGACTGGCCGGTGGAGGGCATTCAATTTTCCCACTAGGGTTGTTTCGGCAGATCTTTTATGCGGATCGGGGGTTGTCCGGTCCTGATTTGGCTCGGAAGAGTCCGCTGGACCTAAAGCAACAATAAATAAATCAATCAACCTGTCGAGGATTGTTGTTAAGAGCTGAAAGAAAAGTATTGTCGGAGGTAAGTACTAATTTGCGCGTCAAGCTGCTTACTACAAGACCACTTCCCGTTACAATACAACAGCGGCGGTAGTGCGTGGACCAGTTGAACAGATCAGAATGGACATATTCGGAAGATGTTTTCATAAGTATTAGAACTAGTTGTTTCTGGAACTAGAACAAATCTCATAACAGTGCACTGTTGTTTATTGTGTGTACATCTTGAGAGGGAGAGGGAGATAGGTGGGGATGGGAAGGGAGGTGGGTATATAGTCGTTTTGAATTACAAGAGGAATTAGCAAGGGCCGTTGTGTGTGTATGTGTGTGTTGTGTATGTGTGCGTGTGTTTGTGTTGGAGTGGGGTAGCGCAGAGGTTTAAAACAGTGCACTAACTTACAGCATGTGTGCGTCTGAATCGTATGGATTTCATCCTGTCTTTAGAACATTGGAAGAAGAAGCACGAGTGGAAAAATCATCCAATACGTCAGTAACAGCAGAGAGTCCGAAGCTGCAACAACAGCAATCACCACAATCATAATAATACCACGCACACATTTATGTATTTGCGGATGATAGTTGATGACATGTGGAAATACTTTGTTGTTATTATGAAGTGATGTTATAGTGCACTTTTACAGCCCAAAGAGCTGCTCACAGCAGTGGTCTACAACAAGATCTCACAGCAGTGGTCTACAACAAGATCTCACAGCAGTGGTCTACAACAAGATCTAACTCAAGCCGTCCACTTTTCATCTGCTGATGACTTACCTGGTATTGACTACCGATTGTTCCCTATGGGCTCTTGATTACTTACTGTTGATTACTGACTCTTGATGGCTGATTATTGATGTTTTAAATGTGACTTTCTGATTGCAGGACCCCATTGTCCACGTGTGATGTCCAGAGGTGACCACGGTGTCCACGCTTACGTCATTCACTTGACCCCTTCGATGCTGAATGGATTTAAAGAAGTGATCATCGTAGGAGCGTAAAGGTCTTGTTAGAAAGGATTAACAGTATACACTCTGAGACTGTGGCAGGAACATAGCACAAAAACTTGCCCTGTTTAAGGCTCCGTGTTTTGACATTTGGTGACCAGATTTTCTTTGAAAAAAAAACAAGGAAAACTGCAGACTTGTGGTGACTTATAGTTCCTGAGCACTGCGCCTCCAGCACTGACCCCCACACTGATGGACTGACCGCTACTGGCCTCTACAGACTGGACAGTGGCCCCGTTTTGTCCATTTGCTGGGACCCCCAAGAGAGCGAAGATGCGTCACAGCACATCATCAAGTCCGCTAGGTTGCGGCGGCAGCGGCCTCCAAGCGGGGGAGTAATCCGGTCAGAGTATCCCTCCGCCGTTTCCTGCACCGCTTGATCCGATTATCAGTTGATGACTTTTGGACGTAGTTCTGCCGCCACAGAAAGGAGGAGAGAGCGACAGAGGGTCGGGGATTTGTGGAGAGATAGAAGAGGGTTTGCGTTAGGAAGGAGAGTGGAGAGTGTTCATTCGGCCTGTCACAGTATTCCCAATATTTGGAGAAAAAAGGAAAAATGTTGCGTCGCCAGAGTTGCATTCCGTGCCAAAAGTAAGAAAGAAACCTTCTGTGCCAAGAGGCAGATACGCTGTGTCGCCAACAAGAAGAGAGAGGGAGGGGAATACGTGTGCCAGATTGTCTCAAGAAGGTCAAAGACATTTGCTGACCATAACTCCTAACAAAGGGGGTCTGGTCATCACTATAACTCTGCTTCTCTCATTCGCCGCTCTCACAACTTCCGGTCATTTGCTCCTGACCAGACGTAGCTTGATACTGTCGTATACTATGGTATGTCGGCAGACTGGCTTGCAATATACCTCCATAACATGAGGCGTCAGCCAAAACATTGCATCGTTTTGTGTATATAAGTATGTGCTGCTAGCGACATTCTAGAGGGATACCAAAACAGCCTACATCGTTATAAAGTTGCAGTTGTTTGTATAGGGGAAAAAAGTGGTATGAATATTTGCCGTTGCGTGTTGACACGTGTCTCTAGTGACAGGAATTTCTCTAAACAACATATGCGACTACAGTTTTCTGTGAAGAAACAAAGCTCGTGTTACTAGTGACAGTATACTTCTTAAAACAAGATATCATTTTAAATCGTGCGGTGCAAAATTCACATCCCTGCCACGATGGAGTTACAAGCATTGTGTGGAGTGAAGTTGTTGACAGTGTACGTTGTGTTACTGCTACGCGCTAACCTCGTGTTAAGCGCGACTTTAACGTTCTCTCTCCGCGAAGAACAGGCCAACGGAACTTACGTCGGTAATGTCCGACACGAGCTGATGTTGCAAGCCTTGTTAAATCCTAACGACGTCAATGACTTGAGGTTCTCCTTGTCGCCCAGCCAGCATGCCAGCCTGTTCACCATCAACAGCAGCAGCAGCTCCATCAGCACCATGCAGCGCGTGGACCGTGAAGCCGTCTGTCCATCAACCGCCGACTGCATCCTTAAGCTCAACGTGGCCGCGTACAAACAGAAAGGTTCCGACCTGGACCTGTCCGGGATTTGGGACGTGTTGGTGGAAGTGAGCGACATTAACGACAACTCGCCATCTTTTCGCCCAACCGCCGTGACTTTGAGCGTGCCGGAGTCAGTCCCGGCCATGTACACCTTGCATACGAGCGGAGCTGTGGACCCTGACACGGGCGATAACTCCATACAAGACTACCAGTTGAGCGGCCCTGATGCATATAACTTGTTTGACCTGGAAGTAAAAACTAACCCGGACGGAACGACCGACCTGGGCATCGTCATCAAGCGGACGTTAGACCGCGAGACACGAGAGCTGTACTACCTGACCATCGTGGCCCGGGATGGCGGTTACCCACAACGCACCGGCGAGTTAAACGTCACCGTGAGCGTGGTGGACATCAACGACAATCGTCCTCAGTTCCTGTTAGACACCTACAACGTGTCAGTGCCGGAGAACGTGGCCTTAGCCACACCCATCCTGCAGGTATCTGCGCTGGATCGGGACAAGGGGCCAAACGGTCAGGTGACCTATAGCATCAGCAGTCGTGAGGCACCGGAGATTCACGCTCACTTACAGATCGACGAGGACACGGGTGTCATCTCGGCGCGAGCCTCCATTGACTACGAGCAGAGACATCAATACCGGTTCGTCGTAGAGGGACGAGACAACGGCAGTCCGCAACTGACGGGACAGACCACCGTCATGGATGACGTCAACGACAATAGGCCTCAGATCACCGTCAGCCTCGCTCCCGTCGCCACCTCCCCCATCGCTGAGGACGAACAGGTAATAATGACGACGATGATGATGATGATGATGATGATGATGATGATGATGATGATGATGATGATGATGATGATTGCATAGTGCCAAATCCATTGTCTAGGATGAAGGCTCATTTCATTGTCCAAGAAAAATGAAATGTGTCGCAGTAAATCAAAATAACCTTCTTGCTTTTTGAGTATTCTGCTCATGCTTACAACACTACTATTATTGTTAGTTTCGTTGAAATCAATGGGAGACTTTTTTGATACATGTATGTATAAAGGGTGATCCAATATATTGGTTTGTGCTATCAGACGGGATGATGATGATGATGATGATGATGATGATGATGATGATGATGATGATGATGATGATGATGATGATAATGATGATGATGATGATGATGGTAATGATGTTAATGATGATACTGATGTTATTACAGGTGGGGCTGTTCATTGCACACGTGTCTGTGTCTGACCTTGACACTGGTCCTAACGGCGTGGTGATCTGCTCCATGGACGACGCACACTTCAGTCTTCAGAAACTGTACGACCACGCCAACAACATGTACAAGGTAGGGAGCCATTCAGTTCTGAAGTTTCGTTTAATGTAAACAAACAACCGAACGACACTACCCCTAATGGCCAACTGCCTGGCTTTTCTCATAGCCCATCGGGCCGTAGCTGTCGGAGAGTTATCAGAAATAATGATGCATATTAGAGGCGGTATTAATTTTATTTACCATTAATATCCAGCTTACTATTACAGCATATGCTGTTTCATATAAAACCAAACCTGCTGGGTGATAAATATGGGGTTAGCGAATGTAGTAGTGACAGTAGAGGTGATGGTAATACAGTTGTTGACGTGTCAGTGTATACGTATGGCTAGCTACATATGTGGCTGTATTGTAATGCATGACCCACCTCCCCTTCTATCCTCTCCGTGGCAGGTGTTACTCAGCTACGTCTTAGACTACGAGCAGGCCACCAGTCTTGGCGTGGTGATCACGTGCCGAGACCAGGGCAACCCGCCATTGGCCAACAGCACTAGTTTTGTGCTGCAAGTGCGTGACATCAATGACAACGCCCCGCTCTTCTCCCAGAAGACCTACGCTGCTAGCATCAGAGAGAACAAGCCCGGCGTCTTCAGCCTTGTCAATGTGAGTGGTACTGGCCATCGTAGTGCAGACTGATGACTGCGTTGTTTTTACAGTAGACTGATGACTGCGCTGTCTTTACAGTAGACTGATGACTGCGTTGTCTTTACAGTAGACTGATGACTGCGCTGTCTTTACAGTAGACTGATGACTGCGTTGTCTTTACAGTAGACTGATGACTGCGCTGTCTTTACAGTAGACTGATGACTGCGCTGTCTTTACAGTAGACTGATGACTGCGTTGTCTTTACAGTAGACTGATGACTGCGCTGTCTTTACAGTAGACTGATGACTGCGCTGTCTTTACAGTAGACTGATGACTGCGCTGTCTTTACAGTAGACTGATGACTGCGCTGTCTTTACAGTAGACTGATGACTGCGCTGTCTTTACAGTAGACTGATGACTGTGCTGTCTTTACAGTAGACTGATGACTGCGCTGTCTTTACAGTAGACTGATGACTGCGCTGTCTTTACAGTAGACTGATGACTGCGTTGTCTTTACAGATCAATGACTGCATTGTGTTGACAGGTAAATGATGATTGCATTGTGTTGACAGGTAAATGATAAATAGTATCCCCACTTTTTGGAAATTTAGTGCTTTAAATTCACACTGTCGCTGTCTTTCTCATTTGTTCTTTCTCATTCCTGCTCTGTTCTATCAATCTACTATACTATCTTCTTCTTCGCTAGACCAGTCACCTACCTTTTTTCTTGAAAACTCTTCCGGGACAAGACTCCGTATTTGTGTGTGAGGTCTGTTGGATCATCTTGGGAATATTGGACGCTTTCTACCAGGTGGTCAGTAGGGCTTCCTATGATGTTATTATGTAGCAATGAAGGCATTTTATATGTATGTGTTTTGTTGATAATTTATAATGATGTTTGTATTCTATTTTGTTTTTGTTAGGGGGGGGGGGGGGGGTCGATAAATTAGAGTACAGCCTCAGCGTCCCCTGCGTGGGATGTCTTTATTGTAAAGTGACTGGCTGATGGAGAGCTTTCAGTTTTACCACTACGGTTGTTTCAGCAGATCTTTGATGCGGATCAGGGTTTGTCCGGTCCTGATTTGGCTCGGAAGAGTCCGCTGGACCTAAAGCAATAATCATGTACTGTAATGTAATGCAAAGGTAAATGATGATTGCATTGTGTTAACAGGTGACTGATGATTTCGTTGTGTTGACAAGTGACTGATGATTTCATTGTGTTGACAGATATCAGCTCACGATGTTGACACGGGAATGGCGGGACAGGTGGAATACAGCTTGGACAACAGCCCTAATATCACCCGTCTCTTTTCACTGGACCCGCTTAGTGGTCAGCTCAGTGTGCGGCAGGCACTGGACAGAGAGGAGAAGCCCCAGTACATGTTCCACGTGCTTGCCTATGACCTAGGCACGCCCAGTCTGACGTCATCCGCTGCTGTCGTCATCACCGTCTTAGACGAGAATGATCAGATGCCGCATTTTCCTAGGTAAAGGCACAAAACAAAATGAGATTTGTTGTTGTTGTTGTTGTTGTTGATGTTGTTGTTGTTGGTGGTGGTGGTGGTGGTGATGGTCTTCTTCTCCTCTTTCTCTTCTTCCTTTCTTCTTGTTGCCCTTCTTTGTTTCAGTTCCTCCTCCACCCCCACCCCTCCTTGTGTGTATAACTTTGTCTGCTTCTTGTTCTTCTTCTCTCCTCCACCCAACGCCTCCTTCTCAATCTAATCTTTTCTCTTTCCTGCTCTTTCTCTTTCTCCTTTTCTTCTTTCAAGGAAACTGACAACCAAAACTGAATCTTGGCGTCTCTTCTTTACAGCTCTACGTTCCAATGTAAGATAGCGGAGCAACAGGATTTGGGAACCAGCGTGTGCACTGTAACAGCCCTGGATGACGACACAGCTGAGAACAGCCACATGAGTTACACTATCATCCAGGGAAGCGGGGACTACCAATACTTCTCTATCAACCAGAACACCGGCCTCGTCACCTCCGAGTACATCTTCGATATGGAGCTTCAGACTTTGTACAGGTAGGTTTACAGTAGAAACTGTTGTTTTGTAGTTTTTGTTTTGCACACGGACTTTACAATTTGCAGTACTGGGTAATTCTTATTTTTTTGTTTCTAATACAATCATTTTTTTGGTCTTTGGGAATGATGTTTTGCAGTTCTTGAGAGAGAGAGAGAGAGAGAGAGAGAGAGGGGGGGGAGGGGTAGGGGAGAGAGCATGTGGGTTTGCGCGCGCGTGAGTGTATTAATTACACTGCATATACTTATTTATACAATTGTTGCATTTAATGGTCACAGGTTCACAGTGAAGGTGGAAGACCCTGGCAATCCAAGCTACAAGGATCTGGCTAATGTGACTGTTGAGGTGGTGGATCGCAACGACCACAAGCCGGTCATCCATTTCCCCCGCAGCGGCAACAACAGCCTCAACGTCTCCTACAACATGCGGGACGGCAGCGTCATCACTGCGGTGCAAGCGACGGATATGGACCGAGGCGACAACGGCAGATTAAAGTTTTCCTTCGAAGGTGGAGACCCTGAAAGCCTGTTCGTGATCAGCCGAGACTTGGGCATCATCAGTTTGTTCAGGACCATCATGCCGCAGGATGTCAAAGACCATGTGTTGAAAATCCGGGTGGAAGATGGAGGTACACCCCCTTTCTTTGACAATACCACTCTGCACCTGCGTGTGTTGCCAGGCAACGGAAGTTTTCTGCTACAAAGTGAGGAAGGGAAGGATACCAATATGGTCATCGTCGTCGTCCTCGTCGTCGTCACTCTCGTCCTCGCGCTCGCCGTTTTCATTACCATCTGCCTCATCAGGAAGATAGACCGGGAAAGGAAAGCGCGCCGCGCCGCTCACAAGGCGGAGGAGGAGAAGATGTTCCACCTGAAGAACCAGGAGACCTACATGATGACCGTGACTGCAGCCACAGCTTCAAGCACAACTGACAGTAACTCGTCGTCATCGCAGAACGGCCCGCAGGGGAACAAAAACAACACCAACAAAAAGAAAGAGGTCAGCTTTTCGATCGACGAAGGAGTGGATTCTATGAACACCAGTTCAGGATCTAACAACATTATGACAACCTTCAAAAGTCCGCAGAAAGATCTGGTGAGTAATGCAATATTGTTTTGTTCCCTTTAATTATAGTTATAGTGTTGTTTCCTGCCCCCTCTCATTCTCTCTCATTTGATGTTGCATTATTGTGATTCCTTTTACTGTTTAGTTGGTAAATGTATAGTATTTGTATTTGGCGAATTAGCTCCCTATAGAATTCCTTTGCATGCATTGCTTGTTACCCATCGTCGTATGTAGATGTGAAATTTTGTCCTTTTAAAGTTAAGACCCTCACACCTCCCACGAACAATCAATACCTTTTTTTTAATTGGCCACTTTACTCTCTTTACCGTAGAATTGTCTAGTTGTAAAACATAACCATTACACTCTCACACGTGTAAGATATTTCTTTGCAAGCTCCTGCCCGGGAAAGCATTCACAGCTTGGACAATTCTGTTTAGAGGCTGTAAGCTGTAAATCAGTGAACACGTGTTGTTGTGGATTAGAACACGTTGATTAAGAAGCTGGAACGTCGGCTGTAAATAATTGGAGGTTTCCGTTCTATTTATTATGGCCTTAACGTCAAAATCTTTGCAGCTGTGTGCTAGTTGTGACGTCAAAAACTTTGCAGTTGTGTGCTAGTTGTGACGTCAAAAACTTTGCTGCTGTGTGCTAGTTGTGACGTCAAAAACTTTGCAGCTGTGTGCTAGTTGTGACGTCAAAAACTTGCAGCTGTGTGCTAGTTCACAACTGTAGAAGTGAAAGCAGAGTCTTCCTGTAGACCGGTTATTGTGTGTTGGAAAAGTCGAGAATTGTTCAGTCATAGGATTTAAATCGTCTATTCGGGAAAAAAGAGTATCGATCCATGTTGAGTCAGCTGAAGTGAATACACAATCTTCATTCCCCAAAGTTGTATTCAAAGTGTCCGTCTGTCTTTAGTGAATGTGTCTGTTTAGATTACAGGAATAGAAGATACATTCTTCATTTTCCCGCGAGCGTTGTGGCCAAGTGGTCTAAGGGGGTGACTAACTTGCCTTGTCCACAAGCCAGAAACCAATGGCGCCTGACAGGTTGTGGGTTCGATCCAGCATCTGGGCGTTATGTTTCTCCGAATATTATTTACTTTCGACTCGGGCAACGTCTCGGGGGTTTTCTCCGGGTACTCCGGTTTGCTCCCCCAGCAAAATTTCAAAAATCACAAATTAGTGTTAGGTAGGTTGGGTTTTTGGGCGCGTCACAGGCTGCGACTACGCCTTCCCCAGAGTTTCCCGATAGAAAGGGATAATAAACTGCAACAACAAACAACCTTTGTAATCTTTCGTCCTGAATTGAATCCCAAAAAGGTAGAAAACTAGACTTCCATGTTGTCATTGTCTTAACAGAATGTAAATAACTGTTTTATCCACATAACCAAATACACAATTTTCACTTCCGAAATTCTGTAATAATTTTTTTATCAGCACCAACTCACCTTAAATGAAAAAAAACGAAAATTCATACAACACATCTTTTCATACAGAAATGTATGGCGAGTCACGTGATAATACACAATTTTCAGTTAGGCCTATGTCCTTGCAGAATAGAGAATTGAGTTGATTATCATGGAAAGATTTTTTTAGCATTGCGAGGAGTGTTTTTGTAACATTGACAGGAGTGTTTTTGTAACATTGACAGGAATGTTTTGTAACATGGACAGGAGTGTTTTGTGACAGGAGTGTTTTTGTAACAATGACAGGAGTGTTTTGTAACATTGACAGGAGTGTTTTTGTAACATTGACAGGAGTGTTTTTGGCGTGAGCCAAACCCAGCACTCACGTTCTTTTAGGTCTTGAACCAAACACTCGTTTTTTCCCCGTTGATTAGATCCCTAGAACACTCGACAGAAAAGGTCACTTTTGTTAGAGGGTAACTGGTGTCGCTGAAGTTTTGTTCTACCTTCAATAACACTGGTGATTTGTGAGGATGCGATGATTGTGTTGGCGTGGGTCCTAAAGGGACTGGGAGTTGTTTTCAAGAGGGCTGTAGTCAGGCTTAAGGGCCACACTTCATTTCTTGCGTGGGGGGTTGAGAGTGGATGAGTGTGAATGGGGGTGGGTGGTAAAGGGGTGAGGGGTGAGTTGTTGGATGAAGAAGGCATAAGAGTGGGGTTGGGGTGGGGGTGGGGGCGTGTAGAGGAGAGAGGAAATCGTATTTTTGTTTTGTGTCATCTATTATGAAAAACTCCATTCGGCTTCTACCTCCAGCATTTTCTTCTGGTTTGCTTCGGTATTTTCCTTCAATGCTCCGTAGCCTTTCGTCCTCGCATTCCTTTCTTTTCCTTCTCCTTTTCCTCCTGTTCCTCATTTTCCTCCTGTTCCTCATTTTCCTCCTGTTCCTCATCTTCCTCTCGTCCGGCTGCTCTTCCTCCTTCTTACGATCTCACCGCGGTTGTTTTATTTTTTTTCGGACGCTCGTCTTTCCTCTCATTCCTGCCCTCTTGCATCACGACTATCCGTGTGTTCAGTCAGATCAAGGTCATATCAGTTTCTTCCCCCCTTTTCTTTTCCAGCGGCTTCTGTCTCTCTGTCTTTCTGCGTCTCTATGTCTGTCTCTGTCTCTAGCCTCACCCCCTTTACCTCAAGCCATCCCTCCTCTCTAATTGACTGATGTCTGTCGTTGTGTTTTCGATCAGACTAACAGCATCATCATCTTGTTTTGGCTTCATTTCCTCGCTGATTTCTATATATCTTCCCCCCTCACATCTATTTTCCCTCCCTTCTTCTCGTCACTCCCTCCTCTACATCCTTCCCCATCCTCTGTCAGTGATGTCCGTCAGTGGGTGCTCCGTCAGAGAAGCGCGGTGGTTG